>NW_019091491.1:499959-540781 GCF_001949145.1 Acanthaster planci
AACACTGGTACCTAGGGCCTACAGAACACTGGTACCCAGGGCCTACAAAACACTGGTACCTAGGGCCCACAGAACACTGGTAGCTAGGGCCTACAGAACACTGGTACCTACAGGGACCACAGAACACTGGTACCTAGGACCAACAGAACACTGGTACTTAGGACCTACAGAACACTGGTCCCTATGTCCTACAGAACACTGGTCCTTTGGGCTTACAGAACACTGGTACCGAGGGACTACAGAACACTGGTACCTAGGGCATGCAGAGCACTCGTACCTTGAGCCTACAGAACGCTTACTCCTTTCCCGGATTACTAGGCTGTTCAACAACTTGAAAACGTCCTGTGTGCAAACCTTACCGAGCACTGAAAGATGTCGGATCTAAGAGATCCTTGCAAAAGTTAATTAAAGACTTAGGTAATTCTTATGATAAGTAGAAGTATACCTTTTCATCACTGTAATTAGGAAAGCAAAACAGGTTCAATTTAAAGTCATCTCATTAAAATATTTACAGTACTTCATATTGTTTAGAAAGTGTTATGTATTGGTTTTGTTTTCAGCCATGTTGCTCGTCAGATTTACCGTGTTTCCATCTCAGTTTTACCGTGTTTCCATCTCAGTTTATGGATGATAAATTTAGAAAGGAAATACTGATGTACGTTCGAGGAGAATAGCCTTAAATTAATGTCTGTCGTCTATGTTCTCACATTGCCACCTTAGATTGAACATTTTCATTTTGTAATATTCTCAAACATTCTTAAAACAGAATTTTGAAAGGGGTTTAATACTGCAACAACAGCCTCATAGGACAAAAACTTCACCACAAAGGGGTAAAAGTGCAACCATCTGTACTTTTAATCAAAATCAATATTTTATTTGACCAAAATCTTTATCGGCACCATCTTTTTCAATCAAAATCATCAGATACTTGAACTCTATGTGTTTCCAATATGTTTCACTTTTGCCAGAAGCTCTTCATCTTAAAGTCAATCAAAATCAGATGAATGGCAAGAGGCCGACTACTCCTGGTGACTTGCCAAGCTTGAAGTTGATGAAAGCCGATATGTACGCCTGAAGATCTCAGTTTTCGTCGTTAGAATATAACAGACCTGAGTTCTTCAATCAAAACTAATATCTCTACGCCCCTCTTGCCCTTGGTCGCGACGGAATTCTTCATTCAGGCCAATGAAAAGATTATTTTTCATTCAAGCATGGCAATTTTTATCAAATAGGTAAAATTTGACTTTAACACTTTCTAAACGAAGACATTATAACATAATGATTAGTGTCATTTTGGGTACTCAATTGGCAGGAGCTATAGTCTACAGTTGTGGTCTGAAATCATGGATTGGAAACTAGGAAACGCAGAACAGTCAATAAAAGTACAACGGGGCTCGCAGCTCGGGCAGAATTGGCCTAGGCGTTTGGAAGACAAATAGATAATATATTGTTCTACGTGCATTAGTTAGTCAAGTGTTTGGAAGCTTATCAGTTGAAAAACAACCGACATCCAACGGACTATGTCAGAAAACAGCCGTCGGCAGCAAACGATTAAGACGGCTAGCATTTTCATTTTCTCTCCGACTGTCGTCACGAGTGCGTCATAAGCGGCCAAAAGAAAACAATTCCTCGGTCTGTAAACTGCTGTAATCTCATGCCTGAAGGGGAAATCCTTGAATAAAATAGATCACTCCATTCAATCATAATTCCGTCTGCTATATTTTTATCTTCAAATCAACGGTTATTTTAGTGTGTGTGAGGATGGATGTTCAGCAGTTCGTTGCGTCTGTGTTGCGAAATGTTTCTGCCATTAATGCTTTGCAGTATTTGTTTACAAAATCAGGCGCAATTGAACAACGGAGTCTGACAGCCCGCAGGAAACACAGAGACTGGGCTGAAGGCGTCTAAATCCAAGAAGCTCGTGCCGTTTACGCCCATGTCGGCAGATATTGACATAACACGTGCACTCTGATGTGAGTATTTGCAATGGAACGGTTCGAGTTGGTATTAATTGGTCGATATTAGGTAATTTTCTCAAAGTAGTTGTAATTTCGCACAACGGAGCAAGGATATAAATTGAGAGCTTAAAAGTGTGAATTTCAGACAACTGTTGGCAGATATTTGGCCAGGTGTAGTGGTACTTCCCCTACTTCCCATTCCACTAGACTGGTTTACCGAGGATTTTTCTTCCTATAAGAAAAAAATCCTTACAATGCACAGGTCTACGCGTAATAAAACAAACTCTAAGTGAATTTACCAGAAGCCAACCACTTCTGTCAGCAGACCTTGTGACTCCAACCACCTCCCACAAAACACCAGTAATACAGGATGTAGCCAAGTACCTACATTGCCAAAATGTAAGTTTCCAAATCACTTCTCCCTTTGTTGATGGACAAATTAACTGACTGAACAAAATTTGCATGGAAATACGAAACAAGTAGCGTGCTGCTTAATAAAATACACTCACCGAAGCAGGAGGCCTAAAAAAAAAAGTACCGCTCGCTATTCTATGCCCTTCATACAAAGGTACTATTTTCCCCGGCAAAAACAGACTGAAACATTTTCTGAGTGTATACCGTGAGCTCCCCTTCAGTAAGGAGGAAAAGCCACTGTCAGGCTAGTCTCGACCGTCACAAGAGGGTAGGAATGCAGGTGCTTCTGACAAAGACGAATGCCAAGCAAGTTGTCCTTCGTTTCCCGGGTAGTAAGTTATGATTTGATCGTCCGTATGTACACCCACTCGTCTTCGAAGAGTCTTCACACAAACACATTTAATACGGCCGTTCTTGAATGCATGTGCGTGTGCATCATTAAAAATACACCAAGGATTTAACGGTACTTTCTGTATCTGTGGTGTGAATACACAAAACAATGAGACAAATGTCAAGAAAATTGGCATTCATTGCCGACACTTATAGGCCTAGCCGTTAAATAAAAAATCACCCTCAATGGAATTGTACATTTATCCACGTGGGGCTAGCCGTGAAATAAAATCAAATTTGGGAAAAGAGTCTTGCATGATAAGCCGGAATTATTAGCGGGGTATCTAACAATTTTCATATTCACCCGTGACCTACGCCACTAACCCTGGGGAAACTGGAAAACCTCCTGAAGAATTTAGCAAAACAATCAACTTTTGCAAATCACTGACAAGGGGGAGGGGCACACGATGAGGGAAACGGCACTGGCTGTCACCAACTGAAAATTGTTTTTCAGGACCAACTTGGTCAGGCACGGCAGTCATAACACTATTGTCGTTGTTATTGTGCGGATACGAATGGTAAACTAAGTACAAGTTCAAATGTAAGGATTATGGCCTTGAAATACTTCATCTAGACCGGTACACACATCAGGTAATGGATGTAATTACCAACATAAACATGTTCAGTATAGCCGCGGTTTTTACCAGCCGACTGTATCACCGATACATTCACAGGCGGACATAATTACATGATTGTTTGTTTTATCGTGCATATGTTGAAGTTATAATAGCGATTCGGTTGCAGTCCACCCATTGACGTAGGCCACGCTTGAATCATTTATGCAGTTTATAAACCTGAATGTGTCTTACTCTCTATTCAAGTTACAGCTTTCGACAAACGTGAAATACAGCGCCATAAACATGTTATTGAGATCACTTCTTATTTCATAAGTATAGTATAAACAGTCTGACATGGTATCATTAATCGTCTTTTTGTTCGTGTTAATTTAAATGTATTTTGTGTCTGTGTTTTCATATTTTAGTCACAATTCATAGTAATCTAGCCATAATTTGCTACTGTGTGACTACTGAATTACGCCTCGAATAAGAACGATAATAATTTAAAATAACCCTTTATGTAATGATTAAAGAATCTTTTTAAAAAAAGTCACTTCCTATTCCTTTTCGCTATAATGTTACGTTGGGTCATCGATTGGTTCCTGCTTGTCAAGTTCGTGAGCTTTTATTATTATTTTTTTTTTAGTTTATAACTACCACCCTAATTGGTAATGTATGGCCTGGGCGAATTCATTCGTAGAGATGAAATTTCGCAAATGGCTTTCCGCATGCGTGGGACTTAACCGGAAATAACCCTTCGTCTTGCAGACAATGAGATAGGCCATTAATAACCTCCGCAGACGGGGGTAGTCTCTGTATCATTAACCTAAGAAGCGTGTTTTGTTTCTACCGTCTCCTCTCACTGCATGGGAAATGGACCATTGATCGATGGCCCCGACCGAGCCAATGAGAGTAAGGGCAGATGTGATTTCTATAAAAGTCTTTTATGTTTTCCTGATGCATTTAGCGTGTGGGTAGGGGTTGCGGAAACAGCCTTGGGTTGGTGGATGTGGGTTAGGGCTCGCTGAGAACAAAGGGGGAGTGGTTGTCGGAAGACGTCTTTGTTAGCTCGTTATTGATCGCATTTGGAGCAGGAAAGTAGCCCACCAGCAGAGGTGGATCTTCTACTCTGACACCAAAAAAACTCCAACACAAACAAAAATAATAAATGAACGAAATAAAAATTACAGCAGTGATAAAAAGATGACATCCTGCAAGGGTTATTATTTTTATATCAGCATAATTCATAGCATTACCAGTGTGTCCACCTGTCTGCAACAATTGGACAACAACTCTTAGGAGCCTCATCGCCCAGGAAAAATGCTTGGATCCACTCTTGCCTTGTAGGGCTAAATAATCTAAGGGCATGCATGAACAATCGTTTGATAGGCACTACCGTAACTTGACAAACTCTTTCGCTTCGAACAAACGCTCCTGTTTTAATTGTTTTGATTGTTAAAATGAACACTTATGCATCATCTATACCAGTGCCAAATTAACTTCGAACACTTATTTCATTAACGTTTTCCTTTGAAACTGCTTATTCATCAGTTGCCCCACGATTTGATAACGCATTAACAATTGAGATTATTTTCATAATAATAATAATTAATAATTTATTCATGTAGAAAGGGCACATTTCATACAGATATGTTCAGATGCGCTGTACCATTTAAACGTAGTCGAGCGAATGGCTTAGAAGAGCGCCTCAGGCAACATGAGCCAAATGACCCACTTCTAGCATATAATAAGAAGCAGTTGCACTTTTTGAGGAGGGAGGAAACCCTCAGAGAAGAATTTCTGCGTAGAACCCACGGACTCACTTAGGGACTGAAAACCCCATCCAAATGTGGACTGAACCTGAAATCGAAACCAGGCTACAGAGGTGAGAGGCGAGGAAAGAACTACTTCGCCAACCCAACTCCCCATGACAAAGAAACACCTCAGCGGTTTGTGTTTTGTTATGAATGTTAAAAGTCGTTTGTTTTCAACATTAGAACATATTAAATAATGAAGTTGTAACTGCTGTCAATCCAGTCCTTTTTAAGTTGACGCTGAATGTTCAAGCTTACCACTCAGGTTGAAAGGGAAGACATTCGATAATTTACGCACAAGCATCCTACTTTTAGCCAGAAAACGCAAATAATTTCGTCGGTAAAGGAAATGCTAACTACTTAACTGAAGTAAACAGTTTCCTATACTTGTTAATAATTACTACTGTGCAAACCTGCTGGTAAGGACATGGTTGACTGATCACAGAATCTTCAGTGGTTTTTCATTTTCATTTCATTTTTATATGAAAATATTTGCTGGTAGCCGTGTATTGTGTTTCTCCAACCACTGTGTATTCCCTGCATGAAAGCAAATGAACTACGAGAAGTCAAATCTAATAGCTGCTACGTCTGCAAAATTTCTTTAAAGAAATGAATGCTACTTTTATCTCATTTTATCATGGAACAGCAAAGAATTTGTTTTGCTTGCGAAGTGGAGATGAAATTGTAATTGAAATTACCACAGCAGAGCTGAATGAGTTAAGAACAACTACAAGGAATACCTGAGTTTGGATACGCAGAAGACTTACAGGAAGTAAACTAAGAAAGTTTTGCAGAGGAACTCGGAATTGAGTCCATTTGCTTTTGGAAGTAGGCCTACTTTGACATTGCTCAAATACCTTTTTTCGTACAAACATGTGGATTTAATGATATTCAAAATACTAGTCTTTCTGGAACATATTGTTTAATTTTCAAGTTTGATTTCTACTGTATACACCTCGTAATTGAATGTACGTGTTAGACTCAATAAAAGAGAGAGCTACAACACCACAGTTTTCATTTCAGCAGGTGAAATCGCTTTGAACAGAAAGCTGTCAAATGGTGTTTGCCCTGAGAAAAAATTGATGGTTTTGGTAACGAGATGAAATCCGTTGCTAAGGCGACACCTTGTGCGAATACGCAACCCCCACCCCGCCAGCTCAGTAACATCTAGATTGCGCATTAAAAACATATCGTATTCCATAATGGACTAAAACTAATAGGTTTGAAAGTTTTCAGCACTCCTGCACCAAAGTTAACACATGAGTAATTAAAAACGTTCCATAACAATTAAATAAAACCCAGATAGCGTAGCCATTGACTATATTGAAAATATTTTCGCTACAGAATTTTCTCTGAAAGGCAAAGGAATCCTTTATTTGAAGTTCTACATTCTGCATAAAGTCAATTACGTCAAACTGGACAAATTGAATATAGAGTATGTAATGCTCTAGAGTGTAATCAGAAACCAACATGAAACAGGAGAACAAGAGAATTCGTTCCGTTCTTCGAGGAATCAACTGCTGACTTATCATATTCGTTTCATGCATATAAGCTTTGGAACTGTTTATAATATGAAACAAATATATAATTACTGTGCATACATTCATGTAGAAAGCTACATGGAGTATGGTAAAATATTAACAAAAGATAAATTTTGTCGTTATGTACACGCCTTTGATTCCAAGAGAGCAGTGAAGAGAACAATAATTTTTCCCCTACAATACCTGCAAAAATCCCCGTCATCTGATTGCTGGATTGTTAATCCACATGTCATTGAATCGTTCGTTCTATTCAACGGTACTTGTTGAATAGAACTTCATTTCACTTGAGTTCTTGTCCCAATTTTATATATCCCACTCACATTTCATGTGTCACCTCAAGAAATTCTTCTTCCCATCGCACTCGTAAGCATTCGTTATTTGTTTAATTTTGATCAAGAAAAAAACCAAGACACCTGTGGATATCCCGATGAAGCATGAAACAGTGGCTCAAATCATATTCACATGATGCCAGCACACCTCCCTGTGTTTAGGTGGCTGTTTTTTCTCATTGGCATTTCACCATTTTTAACAATTTCATGCAACCAGTGAACATGTCAGAAGTAGAATTTTTGGACGGATGGGTTGCTTCCCAGTGTTCAGCTGCCGGTTGTAACAGTTGGATTTCCTGATAGCTCAACCATGTTGTAAAGACTCTAATCCCTACATGACTGAAAAGGTTTTGGTTGGACCAAGCTGTCTCGTTATAATAGCTATCCGAAACAGTCCCAAATCCTCCGATTTCAATAAGATTTTACATACACTCTAGGTTGTTAAGGTTATATAAAAGAGCAACTCTAAGGAAACATGTTTCCTCTGATTTCATCTGTTCAAATAAATATGGAAGCAACCAAATCGAACGCAGTGTTATTTTTCTTCAGAGTTCAACTATAACAAGCTAAATAGGGCTGTTTTTCTGTTCATGCCGAAATGTGAATTCTGAATGTAGATTGCGCCATTGAGGCGAAAACGAGGGGAATCCTCGCCCTGTGTTCGTAGTGGATGATCCCTTGTGCATGCCAAACAATGCACGTAGCCACTGTTTGGCGTTTATGTTTTAGACCAGGCTTCATCAGCCGGTGTTTACAGTTATCTTTTCCAAAATATGGCAACTGTTTCTCTTCCATGTCTAACATAAAGTACGGTATGTGTCATAATTGCCTCATCGCTATTTAACTTTCGTCCGGATTCACTGTTTTAGGACATAATAGCTTAATTGACTGAAAGCAAATAATTAACATTTTGATCAAACCTAAAGATTCGTCATGGATAGCCCATAATGCTATCACCAAACCAGCTCAGATAGTAACAGAAATTTACCCAGTTCAATAATGTTGGTGGAAATAACCGTTACTCAAAATATTAGTGAATAACTTCAGTGAATCATACTCTGAGATCGGAAAATATGTTGGCAAGGTAATATTTCAATACGCATGAATTGAAATATTTTGTACATTATGTCAATCGACATGATAGAATAAAGCCGCTTCTGGAATTATGTCTGGTACACTGATCAGCCAAAGATCTGTGTACCAACATGGCAACGGGGCTGAGCGAATGCGATGTTTCAGGAATTAAGTCCTTATTTTTCTATGAAATATAATATATTAGACGATCAGACCAAGTGGATGCTAATATGCATACATCGCCTGTAGCCTTCATGACATTCTACTTGCGGCTTGTTGGCACCATTTGTACGAGCCTCTTTCCTACACGCTGTCACGAACGCAGAGTTCGTTATGAATAGATTTTTTATTTCCATTTGAATCCTGTAGTGGGATTCGTCATCACTTTGGCGGGGTCATGTTGCTCCGGCTTGACCTTGTACGCTTTTATCGAGACGGTGGTTCAATGAGATAACAGCATTATGTACGATCAGTGTTTTTGATACTTGGCCACATTGATGGCGGGACGTCTTTCTGGAAACGCGAGGATTTCGGAAGGGCACTTCAAGAAACCGCTGAATACTCGGGTCTTGAGAAAGCTTCTTTTACCTTTATCTCTATTAACTGTTGGTATACCACAGATACAATCAAGGATAGAAATTCCCAAAGCCTTCTAGCAACTTTAACAATAACATTTTTTATATATTCAATGCATAGATGGCATATACCTTTGTACGTCATTGTTGTTAGAAATAGGTACCTGCTGTAGTTCTTGTAGTTTGTAGTTTCCCACAACTTTGAGACTTACGGATTTTTCAGCGAGGGGTTGTGTTGAGACGCTGTGTGGATATTCACACACCCCCCGTCTTACCTTCTCTTTCCTTGCAAGACGTAATAGGGTAAAGCGTTCATTCACCTGAGGATGAGAACCCAACTTTAAAGGCTTTTAGAAAAGAAACAATAACGTTGAACCAGCGCGATATTCTGGTATCATATTGTGCGAACAAAACTTGCATATCAGATGCCATGTCTTAGAAGATTACACGTGACCCAGGCAAGACACTCCCTTATCCGAAAGTGGTATTTCAAATCCAATTATCTGCATACTGACTGAGGTAGCGTATGTAGCTACACATGGCAGATCGATTACCAAAAAAAGCCAATATGGATAATTTCTCTCTTCCAAAACGTTAAAATGCAGGAACTTTACATTCTTGTTCTATCTTTAAGTTTAAGTTGCTTACCTTGAAAAAAATGAAATGGTCAAGCCCGACGTTCTTTTTTATTCTAATGGGATTTAATTTCAACCGTGACTTTAATTCTTATTTTAATGTGCCAATGCTCTTTAGTTAGGGCTTCAAGAGCAGCATGCAACCAATAAACTATATCAAAGAGATCAATCCATTTGTACAATATGTAAGGTCAGCTTGGGTTGGGTCCTCTAATTTCAGGTTGTGTTTTCGATGCTACTCGTCTATCTGCACGTCTCATTTTGACAGAACAAGGAAAGGGTTACATACTTCCTGAGAGGCATTGCATGCAACTACAGTTGTGGTCCTGTAGAGAAGTGGGTGGAAGTAAAGAAAACTAGAGGTCACCTGTATGTTTGCTAACACACAGAGGGTCTTTTCGCACCCTTTTGTATATTTAATTAAGCCTCATGTCACGTGACCCCTAATGATGTCATTGTGACAATTTTGCCCTGGGACCATCTTCACTTGGTGGACTAAAAGTGTGCACAAATGTGAAATCAGTTAGATTTACCAGAGTCCCAAAGTCTAGCTGTTGAAAAACATACAATCTACGATTCCCTTTCGTTCTCATAATTATCTCTAGCCGAGGTTAATTAAGGACTACTCACCCATTGAGATCGATAATGGTATGGAGTAGAAAAACGTGTAAAAACCTATGGAGAAAAACTGCAGCTTTAATCTCATGTCACGTGACCCCTGATGATGTCATGTTGACAATTTGGTTCTCTGACCCTCTTTATGGGGAGGACTAAAATGTCAATCCCAGAGAACCCAGAGAAAACTCAGAACTCAAGTTACCTTTAGTGTCTATAATATTGACACATTTATTTTAAAAATGTCCATGATTTTACATCTGATGTTTTTCTGCAGAGAGGGATGAATCTAATTATAAATACAAAAGGATTTCTTGATTAATCAATACCTAAATTTGTCGCCAAGAAATTTAAAAAAAAAGAAAATTTACAAATCGCTCTAAATCCGAGTTAAATGAGAAGGGTTCTCTCTCCAAGAGAACCCTTCTCAAAAATATATAAATATGATACTGTAATCAGTGTTAATGGCAACGTACATCACAAACATGACGAACGGCCCGTTTTGTGATAATCGCCCAATTGACTGCCAGGTTATAGTTGAGTCTGTGTCACAGCACCATCACTCCGAGATTCAGTCATGTCACTTCTACAGTCACCAGGGATATTTGGCCATCCAGGCGGTGCACAAAATAAATCCCAAACTTCGAAAATATCTTGTGAATCTGTACAGGTTTAGTGACGTCACATCTACGTGATTTTAAATACAATATATTTATCATATAAGCGTGTTGATCAGTTCATTTTTGGGTTCAGTAACACATTTGTACAGCTTTAATTGTCCCAACAGCCAAGCTTACATTATAGATTAAATAAGATGATAGCAAAATTACACGTACGAGTTTTCTTCAGGCAAAACTTCTTGCAGGTTGGGTTCTGGTGCCACTTTTGCAATACGCCCAAAACTTGGCTACGCCAAAGCTGGTGGATGGCCCAGGGTCTCCGCCTTGACGACTTTCGTCACGGTTTAAAACCAACTAGCTTCCAACACCTGAACTTTGTTGGCTGAAGCATGGACCACGAAAATTTGGCAGAATGGCTACACCCTCAGCAAGGTCCTCTCTCTCTCTTTAGCTCAAGCATACTATTCGAATCATTCAAAACTACTTCCCTCAATAACTACGAGGACCCCCCCCCTATACAGGCTGCACATTACCTTAGTAACACCATGTATTGTCCAGTTACTGGCAACAAAAATAAAGAAACAATGACTAGGGCACAGCCTCAATCACGCTGCTAGGTTTATTGTACTTCAATTGCATACCTGCCAAACACTTCATCTGTTGCGCACCTGCCTGCCAAACACTTCTACAGGGACTATGTCACATACGTGAAAAACAGGAAAGAGTAATTGAGGAAAAACTCACGGCCAAAAGGATATCGGATGTGAAACTCAATGGAATACTACATGTAAGAAAACTTGGAATTGACGATTTTTTCAGGGGTAAAGGAAAGTAAAGTTTAGATTCAACCATTTTCCTACAGGTAAGAGGGAAAAGGGAATGTACAAAAAAAGGTCTGTGGCATAAGAGTGTGCACATATATGACATCAGTTAGATTGACCAGAGTGCCGAAGTTTGGCTGTGGAGATCGATACATGTACAAAACCTATGCTGAAAGATTAAATATTCAAAAATTATTAAAAATTAGGTGATGACGTCATCTTTACATCATAAATTCGCCAAAATTCTTTTTGAGGGGTCTTTGTTGGCTGTTACTTCAATGACGACGGCTTGAAAACGTGCACAAAGTCAATGGGTTAAAACACATATGGAGAAAAACTGCTCCTTTAAGTTCATGTAACGTAATTTATGTTTAAACTGAAAATTTTTTATGAAATATTACTTGATAATTTGACTCTTGGGTATGTTTCAAATCAAATAACAGAGCGTAGAATACACGATTTCTCTTTCGTTTTCATAGTAATCCTCGGCTGAAGCTGGGAACCCTACAGTCATTCAGATCAATTACAGTGCGAATTAAAAAACTGTGAACAGTCCCTATAAAGAAAAACTGCACCCTTAATCTCATGTCACATTACCCCTGATGATGTCATTAGGACAATTTACTTCTGGGACCCTCTTTACGTTGTGGAGTACGAGTGTGCACAAACATGAAATCAGTTAGATTCAGCAGAGTCCAGAATCCTGGCTGTTGAAAAACGTGTACAAACCTACGGAGAAAAGACTAAATATTCAAAAATCAGTACAAAATAAGGTGATGACGTCATCACGACGTCATAATAATTGGTATTAATTTTGCATTATCGTTTTTGCCGGATGTAATTTGATGACGATTGAAGATCGCCCAGTAATCAAAATGGTGCCTCGAAAACGTGTACAAAGTCCATGGGCGATGACGTCATTGTTCTAGGACCATCTGTGCATAAGGGTCCTTCTTTGGTACAAGTCTGATGAAAAACCGAAATTGCAAAAGTACTTAAGTTACTTACAGAACAAACGTGGACAAATCAAAGAACAAACGTGCACAAATCGAATTGAGAAAGAAGGAAGAAAAAACTCAAGAAAAAGATGCCTTTTCGCAAAATTGCGAAAAAGCCAATACAAATTAAAATCATCCATAACATTACTGAGCATAAAGGAGGTTTCAAAATGGCGTGTTTTTCCCTATGTCATGAATTTTGCCTGATTTATTCCCCTTTCAGTTTTAATGCATTTGACAATATTCACCGCAGAAAGTACATCATGCCCAGATGGATGTTACTGTATAAACAATAAACGTTATGAGTGCAATGATGAAAATAATTTCATTCCGTGACAGATAAAATATTCGATCCCATAAAGTGAGTCTTAGCTTGAATGTGAAATTTTTCATTATTTGTTTTGAACACTACCTGCATAAATCCTCTTCTGTTAGAAGAACAAATAGGTCATGCTCGCTTATTAAATGTCCGTCATTTTTCGAAACAGATTTACGTCCGAAGCGCCACCCACTGTACCTTGCAGTGTAAGACTGGTTTCCGCCCCTTCATCCTTTTCCTCTTTCTTACTGGGAATGAGAAGTATAAGATGGGGGTGGGAACCAGTCAAATGAAATGGTATACTGTTGAATAAAACCCATAATTAAATGACATGTGACCAGCAATCCACTAATCAGATGACGGGGATTTGTGCAGGTATTGTATAAAAGAAGACTATATCCCTTTCGAAAAATCCACGCATAATTGAGTTTGGATTCTGTTGGTTTCCATCTGTGTTGAATTGAACACCCCTTTTTATCAACCCCAGTTCTTCGATAAACTTTGCATTTTGAGAGTAAAATAAGTGCAGGCGTTGGAACCCCCAGGACATTCTGCTTGAATACCTTTGCTGATTGGTGTACAAAAAAGGAAGGTTTTGAGTGCAATGCTCAGAATAGTTTTATGAGGTGACGTATGAATTTTTCGATTCCATGAGCCTTAGCCAAGTGAAATGGAACATTTTATCTGCCACCAAAATTATTCCTGACGTAGCAAGAATGTTTTTACAATACCTGCATAAACCCTCTTCTGTTGGAAGAACAATTAGGTGCCTTATTTCGCGAAAAAGACTCGTTTCCGAGTACTGTACAGTGTTAGACTGGTTCCCGTTCCTTCAGTATTTTCTACATCATAGTGTGAAGGAAATAATTATACGGTATGAAACGGAACAGGAACCAGTCAATGACGTGTCAACGATCCACCAATCAGATTGTTGGGCTTAAAGGAGGTATTGTATAATATCAAATGACAAAAATTGAGCTGAAACCAGACAACATTGTTATTCTGTCACTCTTAAATGTATGAATAGGCTTACTTATTTGTTAAAACCATCAAAACCAGTTCGAAGAAAGTTGCAGACTACTTCCAAAACCCTTGGGTTTATGTATACTAATCCTCGTAATCGATCAAGTAAACAAAACATCCCTTATAAGAGGAATATTGCGAGTGACATTGGTGTTACGACAAAGGCCCACATTCCCTTTCTGGGTCCAACGAGTGCATTCCGTTCCTGAGTCGGGCGAGTGTCCTAATCCTTTTGTTGTTTTATTCTTTTGTTCTTTCAATAGTTTTGTTATATAATACTTTCTAGATTGGATATTATAGAATTACTGGACTATGAGCCTCCGATGTTTATGTCCTTCAGCGTGACGCCGGATGGCTCGAGGGTTCTTTGTACTTTATGTTTTATTGTCACCGTTGAGTTTATTAAATTTTAGTTGGAAGATGGAAGTAAAGATCCCGTTTGATTTGTTTTAATTTCGTTGTCGATTTATATATTTGCTAGGCGTTTTGTGCTTGTGCAGCCAACCATCTCACACATTAGAAACTCGGTTAGACAACGCCATAACATTGGTATACCCATAGGAAGTTGTCTGACCTGTATTAATTTTAGAGCGTCGACACAAACTTCCATGTTTGAACTTCCATAGAAGTCCCTGGCTTTACCGTCTTTAGACATTTCTTATCTCAAAGGTGAAAACAGCGTTGTGTTTTCGGATATTAAAAGCACCCATGTATTTTGTTCTTGAAATAACGCACACATATTTCCCCGAAATTAGAAAAGACATCGGAATGCAATTTTTCGTTATGCTATGTGGAGACAATAACTTACTGCCGATGCCTCAAAACTGTCACCTCAAAAAGAGATTAGGCATCAGTGTGCATGTTGAAAAGAAATGGCGAGAATTTGCGAGGATACGCAAGAATTTAGACTTTATGAATAACACCTGATTGCTCACGCACCACTGAGTTAAAGGGGAGATTGTCATCAGACTAACTAGTGTTTGGGACCAAGACTTATGAGCAACTGAAAATCATGCCTGCTCGTGTGACATGTGGCTAAGTATTAATTGCAGGACACTTCAGAAGAACACACGTTAACTGCTACTGATGTCAGAGTCACACCAGATGATGTATTCATCTTCATAAACTCGCATTTAAAGAAAGAATGAAAATGGATATAAAAGACCTGCTCGTTCTTCTGAATTTCAATTTGAACTATTAACATTACTTTTCAGAGTATTACATGATAACTTTTTTGTTTTCTGTTTTGAAACTCAGCCCTCATAAACGTTTTCGAAACGATTAATGCCATTTGTGGTCCACGTAATACATAATTTCATGTAACGATCTTCTAGGGTTTCTTTCGTGAACTTTGCTCCAAAGGTTGTGAAAGCAATTTATGAATAGAAATTGTAAGATTAAGAAAAGAATTTGTTGATCCAGTGCAGCGTGTACATATGCTTGGTTTACGAAGGTCATGCTTTATTAAACGTAGCCTAATTATGCAGATTGGTTCTTGAATGAAAAAATATTCCTACCATTCACATCCAAAAATGTAATCCTTTTCTGACTGGCACAAGCAACCAGGCAAAACTAAACAAGTCAGCTTGCCTTTAGCTCTGGTATCTGCGATGAACAGCATTATTTAAGCACAAGCAAAGGCATACATCACACCTTTCCCAAAGCCTACGATACCAACCCGATTCGATTATACCAGGCTGGTATTAATGAAGAGATTCTTATATCAACCCTTCATTTTTTAACCAAGAATAAATGTAAATGCCAGCGCATTTGATAAACTGAACTGTGTGCAACCTAAAGGCTTGTCGCTTTCAGAACATCTCTTGCGTTCAGATATGGACAAAACATCTTAACATTCACAAACATTTAAAGATCTGTCAATGAAAAGCAGAAGTTGCTTCCATAGAGGGTTATGTTCCACAATATTGCACAAACAAAAAGTGTTCTTTTCGATAAAAGTGAGGCATAAGTGGAAGACAGCAAAAAAACGGTCGATGACTTATTGCGTTTACAATGAGTTGCGTGAGTTACCTTTCCAGAGCGAAACTCATTACGGAAGAAAAAGAAAAAAAATTAATGAATGATCAAAAGCAACACAAAACAAAACAACAGAAATACGGCAGCACACGTATGCACACATTTCTAATGAAGTATCGTTGGCCATATCTAATTTCATTACATACACGTGTTGTTTCAAATGCAATCGCATATTGTTTGTAGGGATAAATACGACAGATATAATACTCAAATTTCAAAGAGCGCAGGGCTATTAAAGCACTTTGTGAAAAAAAAAGAAAAATTTGATTGAGGCCAAAAGCATTACGAAAATTCAGCAGCCTTATGCTTATAAATTGCATTAATATATTCAATCTACACATAAACGTATTCCTAGCAAAACAAAAGCAGCTTTGTTCTGCCATACCTAAGGTTCCATCAGTTAAATGACACTAACTAGAAGTCATTTCACAATGTACTTATTAATATGTGCCAAACTTGAATAAACACGATTTTTACACATTCATCTTGGTTTGTAGCATGTTTTATGGCAATGGTAAATGATTGCAATAAAACTGAAACGAAAATATCGCATGAAATTATAGTTTGTCCCTGAACGACTCCCTTATTAATTACTAAGATGCTGAACAAAATGGAAAGGAGTGAAAAATTATGTTTGATTAGGCCTTGGGGTAAATACTTTGTTCGGTGCATAGTGTGTACTCTTTTGAGGGGAGCCCTATTAACTGTAACACAAAATTAAATGTTTAAAGTAACATTTTAAAATGAAATGCAAAAAGGAAGTTATAATTTAGTTTGGTCCTTCTCCTCAGATGGCAAAACATGCCAATAAACATTGGCCAAAAATGTCTGCCACGCTGACAAGGCCCCGCCATCAAGAGCAAACGTCGGGGATTCGAGCGTCAGAGCTGACGTAACAACTGACGTCATCTCCAGCACGTGCCTTGAATATGAAATCCAACATTAGGAAAAACAAAACCCTGGCACGGGCCGGACGTCACGACTCCCAGTACGCACGAGGGGAATTCGGCTGGAAATAGTTGGTGGGCAACTGAACAGACTGATTTTTTTTAATCTGACCCCAAGGAAAATACAGGAGGACTCATCAATCGTGTAATGAAATTCTCCTAAAGTAAATGCATATTTGAAATACGATAGGGCACCCGTAACTACGAATTTGTGTAATGGTATATGTACAGTTGGTGTTAAGGTCCTTGTACAACCAAAAGGCTTACATACAAACTTATATGAAGTCTAATGTCTTTGTCATAACATTGAACACTCTGTACAGTTAAACCGTTTGGACAGACTAAATGGGGCGACACTGGACTCGAAAGATTCGAACCAAATGTTAAAACAAGCAAGAAGGATTGCAAAATTTGTCCAAATTTGGTAGATCGTTTCAAAGCCTGAGAAGTTAAAAATCACTCATGAGACAGTCAATCTGCATCTTGAATACATTCCAGAAATAAATCATACCAGTCTGCAATTTACACTTGACTGCCTTTATGGGGGTACCCCACGCGACCTTAACTACAACAATATTCATTACTTAATTATTCATTATTTGCCATGCACTTGCAAGTTAAGGTTCTCGATTAGACCGGCTGGTTTATATGCTCATGTCCCGTACAGACTTGTAACCAAAGAGGTCTCTGAGTGCAGTTTCACGAAGCCATCGAGGTGTTCTATGTTCACGAACTAAACGTCGTGCATTTATCTTCCGTTCAGTAGCGGAAATCGTGTTTTATGAGGTCAGTTTTGCTGAGAAATTTTGGTATCCTTGACATTCGTGTGTATTGCGAATGAGACAAAAAAAAAAAATTTTCTGTATCCCCCAGGTCAAGCTATCGTTTTTCGACTAACCTCGTGTCACTAATTATGTTGAAAAGCCTAACTTTTCCAGTTTGTATAATTGGATTTTGGGTAATTTCGCATCGGATGTCTCACCGAGTACGGCGTAAACCTTTTACAATAATTGACTCTCATTATGTCGTTCAGAAACATATTTACCGCTGTACAATAGTACAGTTCACCATGCCTACAGACCCTTGGCGTGTTGCTCAGCCTTCTGTGACCTATAATGAACCCTAATTTTGATGTATTTTTATGTCGAATAATACTATTTCTGTTACTATTTTAGAGACCATTGCAGTAGAAATTCAGCGCCCCTTATAAGCCCCCTAACAGAGGTTGGTATACATTGTAGATAACATCATGCAAAAACAGGCTCTCCTAGTTTTTTTGTGAAACCAATCTTGATATTACAAAGCTGAATTAAACATGCATGTGAATGGACGACAACAAAATATAAGTTTACTCCGTAGGTGAAATATAAGAACTGCAACTTGCGAGAAGGGGATCGACGTATTGGTCATATAACTTTTAAAAAAAAACAAAAAACAAAAACAGAAAACAGAATTTTTCGTACTTTGCATAAGATCCATTCTAAATTGTTGATTTACAAATGAAAAAAATCTGTCTATTCCTGCTCAAGTGTTCTTCTTCCATTCGTGGTAAAAATTAACGCAATATTTGATCAACTTATCTTAACAAAAAGAGCTTTCCTATACCAACGGTTTTGCAGCTGTTTAAATTTACGGTACCACACCTCGGATTTCCCTACCAATGTACGCTCAAATTTACACCATGCTCATCTTTACTACGAATATTTATAACCATGGTTTCAGAAGAAAGCCCAGTAATAGTGTTAATTGTGTCTGTGATTGGAAATGTGAAATAAAAGTCTTCAGTCATCGACGGAGACGGCATCAGCAGACAGTCATCAATTAAGATCATTTTTATGATTTCTCCTATTGCATCTGTTGCATCTGTATCATCGCCGTTGCACCTTGATTATATCAAGTGAAATGCAGAGGGTCTTGCAGTGCAATGGAGACCTTTTTTTTAAGTGTTCCCTAAAGCAATCAGCTTTGGTGTCTAAATACATCACATTGGATTTCATTCCAATTGAATTTCTGTTTTATATCCTAAATGGTTTACACCGTGACAAAAATTTATTCTAGTAAGGTACTTTTTTCATGCTGTCATGAAGCGTCATTCAATTGCACATGATTTTGGACAACTGAGATAAGTGGTGTTTCTTTGTGCCATTTTCCATGTATTTGCTGGATGTATAGTAGTTTACATAATCCTCGTTTTATATGTTTGTCTCATATCCATGTGAAAATTTCAAAAGCAAAGCTAGATAAACAGTTTCGTTTCCTCAAACAAGAAAATAACCTTACATAATTGGCATGTGCTTAATATTATGTTTTATCGACTTGTCCTTTCGTTCTTATTTTCCAAAGGACCCCAATTCATTTTGTTCGTATTGTTGTTGTTCGAATTCATCTTTTTCAATGTATTTTCACAGAATCTTCTTTCTAATTTAAAAATGTAATTTCGCTGATTTATTTGAAGTCTTCGATTTGAGAGTCTTTTTGTTATTCAAGATGGACACACGGTGATTTCGGCCTTCAATTGTACTCAAACGTATTGTTACACGTTTAATTAATACTCGAATTCTGCTTTTGCATGACCCAAAACTAATTCCTATTCCCGAACACACACCTGATACTTTCTTCTACTAATTCAAACGAGAAGTAACAAAATGGGTATTTCCTAAAACTGGATGCAACTTCGTCATAACTGAAAATCCGTCATGCCGGCTCACTCAATTTAACGTAGAACTGAAAAATCAGAATATCAAATGGAATGCAAAAGTTGAAAATCGGCTGAAGAAATCTATAACCTTTGAATGGTAAAACATAAATTAAAAACTCGAGTCGGGCATCCTGCAAAATGCCTGACCTCTTTTCCTGGAAAGTTAGAGGTAAAAATGTCGGAATAATGTTTCCGACATAGCTGAGGGTTTTCCTGAGCAGTTTACTCATTATCCTCTACACAAAGGACACATGGTTGAAAATGTTCAGGAAATGTAAGGAATACGTACAGTAGACCCCATTACAGTACTTGACATTGATTTTTCAAATCTGAATCGACGATGTTTTGTTTTATATATTTTGTTAAAACGTTTGCCTAGATCAACTTTTCAGTAACATAATATGGGAAACTTTTCCGATTTTTATTTCGGATAGTTTTAGCAAGTTTTCAGTTATAGTATGAATGTTTTTCTGTATTTATGTACTATTAATTGTAGGGCAATCTGTTTTTCTGTATTTGTGTACTATTAATTGTAGGGCAATCTGGCCTAAAGACATATTCATATATACCTGGCACACAAGCGAACAAAAACGCGAATTTGTGACGTCAGATCAGATGTGCGTGCTGCGAATTGGCAGAAGTGGGACACATTTCAACTCTAGTGAAATTCTGCTGCAGATCTTTCGTGACGTCAAATTCACTTCGGTTTCACATTCGTTTATGGATTTTCAGTCGCATAATTTTCGACGGTCAGCGTTCAACTTAAGGCCGGTTTATACTTCAGGCGAATGCGAAAGCGAAGCGAATTTGACGTCACGAACATTTCCAGCGGAATTTCGCCCGAGTTTAAATGTGTTCAACTTTAAGAATTCGCAGCGCGAATATTTTGATCTACCCTCACAAATATACATTCGTTTTCGCTTTCGCATGAAGTATGACCGGCTTTGACACAGATGTAGGCTACAGGGAAATGCGCGAGCCTTCGAAGTGTCTGAACACTATTGCTTACATAAAGTGACCAAAAGATATATTCAAATTCGAAAATGGATGCGCCTCCACAGACATGGTACGCCTCATGAAATGTCTTTGCCCGTCATGTTACATGAAAAGCCTCTATAGCATGATTGGTCTTAAATAACACAGATCTATTACGCTGCTTTCAGATGGCCTGATAATGGTTGTGATTAACTTTCCAACACAAGTTCCAAAAACCTAATAAAAAACTTTATTCTACGCTGAAAAGTTTTGTCAACCACTGCCGATTTTTTTCCTATTGGGAATAATCTGATTGATATTCATTTGATTTCATTAAAAAATGATACAAGCGTTTTTGTCACAAGCTGCATATAAGCTTTATGAAATAGCACTGACTTATTTCAGGTTTCTAATTTCGTTTTAGAAGCAAAAACAATAAAATAACCACTACGTTACACACACATATTTAAGAAATGGCTGAAGAGCATTATTACCACTCAATATTGTGATCCAGGACCGTTCCATCCAGTGTACAGTGGAATGTTCAGTTAATAATCTAATAAAAATAACGATAATTGTGACAGAATAATTCTGTCCGTGATAATTATCATTAAGACTGTTACCCCAACCGCTCAGTCACGTGACAAACGAAACCAGCGGGAAAGGTGTCATCTGTCCATACGACTTCTTTTTGTTACTCTTGCAGCAAAGTACTTGTCCCTAGGCCAATTACATGTACAAATTTACGTTTTAAATTTACTAATGTACAATTACATAGTGGACAACCTCTACCTGATACATTGTTAACGAATAACTCAACATAAATTGCATGAACAAAATCTGTTCCACAGTCGTAAAACAAAGGCAATAAGTGAGACAATTGTTCAAATCTCGCTCCGAATCCCTGTTTCTGTTTGCTCTTTTTTCGGTCATGTCCATGGTTAACATGTAGAAGTTACAACTCAGAATTTTTGCCTTGAAAGCAACAATTCGCACAGAAGGTCCACTGTCCATCAGCACTGAGGCTACACGTCTTAAGCTTGCTTTACAAAATGCATGCATTTGCATACACTGACTGACGGAGGGCCGAAAGGGAAGAAATTAAACATTCATCAAATGGGACTACAACTGAACATCATCGCAAGACGCAACACTGAAAAGCTGTCTTTTCTTATGGAATGTCTTTCTTGAATAGGAAACATGCAAGACCACACATAAGACTGATCAAAATTGCATTGTTGAAACCGGAATACCAAATCGTCAACTAGGAATGCAAGTTGATTGTTTACAGTCAGAGGGTGATGTGTGATTGTCTTGACCCTCGATACTTAAAGGATTATGTAAGCATGGACACCGATCATCTCGACAAAATTCACTTGAAAGATCAGCTTTGAGTAAAATACTGCATACACCAACGGACGTGCCATTCAAAGTATTTCATCAACTCGAACACTTGAAAGAATTTTTAAATTCCGTTCGTTGCTCAGCATAGAATTTCCGACATCCGGCAAAATCTCTACTTATACAAGATTAAGTTACATTTTGCAGTATATAAAAACGATAGCCCGTATGCTGCTGCGCCCGACGAAATACGATCCCTTTCTTTGAATCATTGGATCTCACAGTCAATATAACCCAAGCCACCAAAGACACTATCAAAGTTGTTAGATTGTGAGATAATTCCTCTAACAGTCTTTGCTCACCTTCACACACGTCTGCGTCATTACATATTTGTAACTGATTTTCTTTGTTTCCAAGTCACCTTGACATAAAAAGTTTATATTTTAGGACCTATGGCGCACATGTCAGCCACGGTGCTCTACCACGCTGCTTTTATAACAAAAAGACTGAACAGATCCAAGCATGCTCAATTAAGTTTGTGGGTAGATTGAGTCCGTGCCTTTCATCTTATTAAGAGAATTCTGTCTTTTTTAATGCGAATTTCGCTACAAAACCTTAGGAGAACAAGAAGCAACCGTAGCCAATGCCTTTCAAACATAAGAATAGTGACTGTGAAAACAAGATTAAGAAAGACAAAGTCATCAAGAAAAATCGCTTTTAATAGACGACACTTCGGAGAACCTTCTGATTCTAAAAACTGTCTTAACCACACGAAATCTCGTTGACATGTCTGTTAAAGAAAATAGTATCTGCCATCAAGGGTCGATTCCACGCCTTCCATTTTTAGTGAACGTCCAGCTATATATGGGACTCACAGGTAAAGCTCTCAGTATAATTATGAGAGCAATATTTGGAGAACCTCCTTTACTGTCATTAATATTATGGACGGCATGATTACATAACAATTATAAGTCTGGCTGTTAGACTATAACTCCAATGGGTCGGTTTCATCAAGAACAGCATTGTTTTGGTTAATCCCTACACAAATGTTATTCGTTGGCACTATACCTTCCACTACAGTTTATCACCAAAAAAATTAAGAGTATCAATTTAGCATTGCGTAGTGGAACTTGTTCATGACGTGTCCATGTCTCCAAACTGAAGTTTAGCGGCAAGCCTAAATGTACTGTAGGCATGTTGTAATTTTAAAAGAGCTGCTTTAGTTCTCTGTTGTTCTGGTATTCTCAATGGGTAAATCACTGTGTACCGTCCAGTTTACAATAAATACACTTGTAAGCATTATATATATCACTTTTCGATATATATATAAATAAATATGTAGAAATATATAATTCATGTAATATTTTAGAAATTACATTACGTTCTTTAGAATCCTATTTTATTTCACAGTGATAATAGTATATTAGTTTGACTTTCTATACTACGGGTTATCAAGGCTTTGTGTAGCCCTGAATTATGCCGTGGAAGTATATCATTAATTTTTTCAAATAGTTTAATTATGCAGAGTTTCACCCAACTATAATTATTAGCTTAATCTCACGAAAGCAATTTCATATCAACGTTTTGTGAGATAATCAGTTCTCTATATTAAAAACTTCCGACTGCGAGGAAATGATTCAAGAAGATAAAATAAATAAAAGGTAAATTAAACTTCTATAATAAAGTACAAT
Organism: Acanthaster planci; assembly: GCF_001949145.1. Next base: position 523,332 of record NW_019091491.1, read on the forward strand.
GATATGTAGGGAGTGTGTGAACTTTGTGGTATCGTTTCCCAAACAGATTAGCTTTTCAGCTACTTTGTTTCTTGCTCATCTACTAACGCGCATTTCTATCTACCCTTAATATATTTGAACTACAAAGTTATTATAATGAGGGATGTGCGAATCGTCAGATGGTAACTGACGAGTCCAAAGGCCACACGACGTTTAGACGGAAGTTACGAATAAAATTAATAGCGATGTTAATGATCTTAACTGAGCAGCGTGTTCTTCATTTACCGGAACACACTGCGTCTGCTCTTCCAAAATTATTCTGATGGCAATATGTCCACGAAAGTGACTTAATATTTGTAATACTTTGATACTTCACACATGCATGTGTGAAACCATCGGACATATTCACCACAAGTATTTACTTTCCTCTTCAGTCTTTCTTTCAAAATGCATATTATAATTAGTCTTTGAGTGCTGTGCCCAATGAAAATTTTGTACACTACTTTCTACACAACATGCTAATGATATAAGTTAATTCTGCATTATGTCGCACTCTTCAATTAAAGGCACAAACTTTACATGGTATTGAATGTGTAAGCACAACTCAGTGTTCCTTGGTGAAGACAACAAATTACGGAACCTTACATTACATATATAATTTGTTGGTAAGATAATACGACTCATTTTGCTCAACTCTCTAACCACCAGTATATCGTTCCAGAAATAAAAACAATCCCACCTAGCCTACAAAAAAATGAAAGGAAAACGAGCTGGAATGAACAAAAATGAAAAAGCAAAAACATTTGAACAATATTCACTCACAGGTAACAGAACAAAACAACAAATATACACGATCTATAATGTAAACTTAAAAAAAAAATGGATCTGTTTTATCTTGAGACAAATATTTAGTTTGGTCCGTGTCAATAAAAGTGCTTGCCATTTTTAATGCAAATGCGCGGGGCCGGGCTGACCATTAATCACACGGAAGACATCATTACCCATTTATTCAATAATTTATTTAAAAGGACAAATTTTTGTCCGAGTGTTGGTATTTCGTAGCTCAGCTACACAAGCAACGAGGCCCAAATCAACGTAACTTGGCTTTCTTAAATGCAACGTGTTGTCAATAGTTGTTTCAATTTTTGAAGCCTTTGTAAAAAAAATCATTAGGGTTATCTGCCACAACCACGTGAATTAGAGTGTGCTTGTTCAAGAAAATCAAAACAAATCCTGGACAAAATAACAACGGGAATTCCCAACATGCTTTAAATCATAAAGTTTGAATTTACACATGATTTCATGCTGCAGTGTACAAAAACAGTCATCACCAATTCATTATCATAGATAATATCTGCGAACTCAACTGCAGCCAAGATAGCAAGACTGTTACCGTATACGTCGTTTGCCAATAAAAACACGTATCTGCTGCACAAGGCAAACTCATTAAAAAGCAGCATTAGTATGATCCGTACGGTGGAATAACCCAACCGCAGCAAAAAGGGAATAGAAAATACTAGTTTGTTACAAGTTGGTAATTTAATGAAGGATGTGTAGAGTCAGACTACTCTCTGCAGATTCCATCTCGTTTCCGGGCCACGTATCTACAAAACCTATTTTCTCAGAATAATGCATGAGTTCCCCCCCCCCATATTGTGTGATCTATGTCATTATAGCGTCGCATTGACGGAATTTTTGTTGCATATCTGACTTCCCTAAAGCATTCAAAATTAATCTAACAAGAAATCCAGTCCCCCTTTTCATTATAAATAGGTAGAAAATAAAATCAAAATAAAACATGTCCACTAATTAAAGTGTAAACAAAATGGTGAGATAATTCATCTCAAAGAAAGAACACATCATTAACCTCTTGTCTCAGCTCTTCAACCTGTCTGGGAGAATGAGACGGGTGCCGTCATGTTCCCTGTACAGGTAGTTCCGGCTCCGTTTACCTCTAGGCAGCGTAAGGTGAGACGTTCCCATAAGAAAGCCCCTTTCACAGGATCACATCTTCGGCGTATTCACAAAAGGCGATAAGATGCACCCAGCCAATCTCGAGACAGCGAGAAGAAGCAGAATAAATAATTGTCCGCTCAAAGATGAAGCCAACCGACAGCAGAAACGCACAGGACTTGGTTTCACACCTTCAGCGGTACACGAAATGGTAGTAGGTTTACTGTTTTAGGAGCACAATCCATGGCATGCACTCTTCACACAGAACGGGTAGCTTTAATCTTATGCAGTGGTGAGGCTGAAGAACAGAATCCTAAAGAAGAAATCCGTGGTGGCAGGTGGGACAATGCAAGAGGTGGTATTGTTCATAAATCACTGACTCAAAATATTCTCAAAATAGTTCAGCATTGTCCTGTCATCAGCATCAACCTTTGTCGTACATTTGAATTCGGTTTCATTGCAAAAATATAAGTCTAATTTTATCACGCCCTCATACACAAAAAGACGCGTTGAGGAGACGTGAAGCCATCACACATTCCAGCAACATACTTCCACATTGCCAAGGTCTGAGCCACTATTTTCTCCTCACCCAATCACTCAGGTTGCATTTTTCTAGAAGACAGGCCGGCACCTGAGATCGCCATCACCTCGGGTACCTGTCCTGTTTCCCCCCCGAAAGGTCTGACAGCGAGTAAGTGTCACTTGTTTGACAGGCGGGACTTTTCTGCAAAACCGCTCTGAACATTGACTTTACATGGCAAGACGAGCCAACGCGTGACCTGACACGACTTAAGGCTAGGGCCGGGAGCGACTTGTCCGATGCACGGAGAATTTCTCCCGTCAGGCGCTCGGTCAATAATATAGATCCAATTAACGCAGACTGGACGTTTAAAGTTCCGATTGAAGATGGACTTGCGATGTTCCAATCCACAGTTAACAAGACTCTTGTTAGAATTTCAGCTGCAAGTCCTCTATGTCTGTTGCATCATCCAATAAGTCTTTCTTTGTACCTACGAGGTTCATGTTGGAATCCATTTCCTTACTACCGCTGAGGCCGTACAGGGACTGTATGTCATCCAGATCAGACTTGAGTTTGACCACTGTGTCCGATAGGGCCTCGATGTAATTTTTAGCTAAGGTCAATGTCTCAATCTTGGAGAGTTTTCTCTGACAGGTCACGTGGGGTATGGTGTTCCTCAAAGCTTGGAAGGCGTCGTTCAGGGAATGCATGCGCATGCGCTCTCGCTCGTTGCTCTCTAGTCGTCGAATGTTTCGTTCCCTCGCATTGGCGCTTTTTCTGCGTCGGGAACCACCGCTCTTGCGGGTTGTTTTGGCGCGCTTGTTGATACTCTCGGGCTCCTCAGCAATTGACCCTGTAGAGGACTCTCCCTCCGCTGAACCATCGTTAGATCCTTCTTCTACCGAGTTGGTACGGTGCAGTTGCCGCTTCTGCACACGGTGTCGTTCATTGGCAGCTGCCTGCTGTTCCATGGCCGCTGACCACGCCTCCAACCCCTCTTGAGAATGAAACTCCTCCTCTAGTTGACTCCAAGACATGATGAAACTAGCTTGCACTGCAACACACGGAGAAGGGATAAATATGAGACAGACTGTCACAGCGTGTAATTAAAAAACCCCAAAGCATCTCCCAACATGGTGCAAACCTAGGCTAATTCGCCTGATGAGTTGGCCAGAAGGCACAAGTCAAATCACAACAATAAACCTCCCACTGCCTCCAGTCCTGCTAGGAGATTCGTAATTGCCCCTAACTGGTCGAGATGGGGCATCTAACCAAGTGTAATTTTCTAAGGGCAATGAATCCATGAATACAATTAGCCAGCCTCCCGGTTGCATCCCGGCAACGCCAACTAATGGTGTGCATCCTACACTACAAGACACTTGATGGCTGTTTGGAAGGAGCCCAGCAGTTTCCGCTCATAACCAGAGTCTTGTGTATTCTTTCTGGTCCAGATATAGCCCTTCATTACATCCGCCTCTGACCAAACTCCGTTAAATATATATCATTCAAGTGAACTGGAAATCTAATTTGAAATCACACGTGCGTGGCAATATTTTCACCTTATGGCTGTTCCTACTACGAGTTAAAAACAGACAAAGCTGAAGGCGAAGAACTAGTTAAAAATTCACACATTTGCAAATTATTACTTCCGGACACGATCGCCTGACAATAGGAGGGAATGTTTCCCCGTCAATATGGATCACCTCGATAATTGAGCGGTTTTATGGGCACTTTAATAATACATGTAGTAACAACAGTTTATTCATTTATAAAGCACACATTTCATAAAAATACGTTCGAATGTGCTGTACATTAGACTTCCAGTAAAATTACACTGACTAAAGACATATATACATGAATAAGCAATTTAAACAATACGATACACACGGAAACAAATTAATTACATGTAAATCCATCTAAAGAATAAAATGCAAAACAAAGTACATACGAGAACTACCCCCTGCAGACATGGCCAGAGAAATCATGTACAATTCTCTCAAAACCTTCACAGAATAAACACGAAGCCTAATTTAAAAAGAAAATTTTTATCAGGAAGTTAGACAGGAAACATACTTAACATTAAGAAAATGAACTGGTGAGTTATGACTGTTGGCTCAACCGGTTCACTGCACTCGTAGAAAAACAGTCTAAAAGCATACTGCTCTTTCATTATTTTCTGTCAGAGCAGAGATGTCTGCTGTCCATGGAACATTATACACGTGTTATGCGTCATGGTAGATTGTGTTTATAGTGGCACAAATATAGTGAATATACAGCTCCGTATGGCTGATGGGCTGACTGCCCGACAAACACACACAAAAGGCTGAAAGCTTTCACAGAGAAATTATTATACTCACACGATCAACGAAGCAGTGTCAGGAATATTAATCATGGTAGTACAGTGCACTTTTACACAATATTAAAATGAGACAAATGGATAATATTTTCAATTAGGAGTCACTTGAATATTTGATGAGTCTTCTGGTGCACGTGGTCTTAAACACGTAACTTAGTTATTTTGTCTTCCCATGCATCAGAAACTTAAAAACACTTCAGAATTTCTTGTCCGCCTGTGCTTGCAAGGTAGGTGGATAATAATGAAGAATCGTAACCTAGATCATTTTCAGAGGAGCAAGAGTCAGACAAAAAGTCTTGAAAACACACTATAGGGAATATAATACAGGTTAATGTTTAAACGGGAAACGAGTGACTGGAAATCTTATCCGTACAACAGGAGGCATATAAACACTTGAGTTTTTCTCCTTTTTTCGTCAATGTTTGAAAGGTCGTGCTACTAGTACGTAAGTACTACTCGCAGAAAACCTATACAGATTAAGCGTGACATTTGATTCTACCTGATCGCCGCATCCTTTCCATTTTCCCAAGCAAAAGAGACCGATCTTCGATCGACCCAGGACTTCGCGCATATTTACCGGAATCGAAGGACGAGTAGGAGCATTAGGATGGCGTATTTCAATGTACAGACATGGCAGCGGTACGCTGATTAGTATCATCAACCAAGCAATACATGCAACCACTGAAAATAATATACTACATCAGAAAATAACATACTCCATTAGAATCGGTGGAACGGAAATGCTGATATTTAGAGACCTAAAAATGGGGAAATATCTTTCAAGGCACACGCCTTTTTCTACTCTTTCCTTTTCGATAATGTGCGAATTTATGGACCTCTTGCCAACGTCACAACTACTCTAACTACTCTGAAAGAAATCCCATCTGAATTGAAATCCAAAGATACTGATCTTCAGCATACATACCTTAGTCCGTCCTCCGAATCCTGCAGGTGCGTAGCAGGTGTTTGTTTGACAGAGGATGCACGAGCCTTACACACTAGTCTTGGAAGACTGCAACACGGGAGAAAAATGAACACCAGAGAATATAGTCACACGGAGTATCAAAGTGACGGGAATTAGAAGTGATCCAACAGCATGAAAACAACCCGTGTTGACTGTCGTGTACCGTGATGAAATAACAGATGCATATCAGATAAAGACAGAAAAGATGCAAGCGCGTGCTGGCGACGCGTGCGTTCAAAGAGAGTGTGTCCACCAAGCGAGATGAACTGGTTCAAGTGACGACCAACCCGTGCGGGGAAAATACAGCTCGCAAATACGATTACAACCACCGTCGTAATACCTGACGTCACGCGGCCGTCTGACGTCAGCCAATCACAGCCTGCGTAGCACACCGCCCACGTGATCTTTTTCATGAATGGCTAGCGAGAGCGAGGAGCATGTATAGTAGTTGACCACGCGGGCTTGATCGTCACCTCGCCGCAGGCGGAAACAATCGGCAGACATTTTCCTCAAATTAATAACTGACTTGACGGTACTGTTCGCCTGCTGTATACGTGAGATAGACCTTTACGTTAGTCAGCTATGACGACTGTAAAATTGTCCTTTCGACAGTCTCTGGTACACTCAATAGTAATAACAGTGGTCTTCTTCCTTTTTTAATCATTTCATTTTCGAAACCAGATTACATGCATTGTTGTGTATTCGCTGTTTTTCCTATATCCTCATAAAGCTAAAATAAATATCTGAACATCCGTTTGCTGACGCCTACATTATGCCGACACGAAACGGTCGCAATGTGAAACCGATGTTATGATGACGAGACTGACTTGGATCGAAAGAGTTATAAATATTTTTTCCGAGCAGGGGTGAATTCCGACAGCGTTGATGGGATGACATGGGTCTGTTTGCCACAAGTAAACTATATGGACATGTCACCTGCAGCTGTCTCTCAATAAACAGCCGCTGAGCAATGTTTCCAATCGACGACGTAACAAGTATTGTTCATAAATTCAAAATAGTATTCACTATGAATAAAACATCCCTTGTCTCAATCAATGGCCAACGACGGCCGTTAAATTAAGCTGCTAGTGAGATATAAATATGACCTGCGTTGCTGAAATCTCAATTCAAAAGGTCAAGTTGACAGCCACCATTGTTCAAACTGTTTCCAAAGATGTACTTTTCGTCGGTAGATATGATATTTACATATGGGTTTTCCTTACATCGACGTGTTTATTTAGTTTATTCATTATGCATTTATGTATTTCATTTATTTGAATTAATTTAATTCTCATTTTTTCATATTTATCTGACATTAATCATTTTTTCTTCTTTTTCTTGAAAAATCTCACTTAAATCGTGGGTGTTAATGTAATGCAAAAAATGTGCCTTTGTTTTACAGTTTTCCAAGATTAGGTTCATCTGTTCGCATCAAAAAGCAAACTTTGACCGAAATCAAAAGATAACAATTCTTAATCCATTAAAATCGAATGACAAGCACACGTCGCAATTATGATTCCTGGCGTAATCTTCGATCGAATGGAAGAAACTATATTTAGAGAACAGTTCACCAGGTGGCTTGGCTATGAGAAATTCCCACTGACAATTTAACAACAAAAAGGAGTGGAGAGTTTTGTTCATGAAATACATTTACCTTAAAAGCAATTCTTCCTTTGTCAGCTTAGGATTCACTACAATCATTCAAATGAGAGGTTAACCAGAAATGAAAAGGGTAGAAATGATCTCAAAGAAACTTGACTAATCCATATTCACACCTTTCTGTTGCCAAAATACTTCGACTATCCACTTTGACCATTGAGATTTGACTTTCAAAATGAAGAGTCAATATTTTATCGATTGTGGCCATTTTCTTGCTCTGAATCTTTCATGTCGCTTAAAGTCGTGCAAAGTACAAAGACCGCTAGAACACACACACGCCTCCTAACAGATCTGCTGACGCGAGCAGACGACATACCCCCCTTTGTTCTGAAGCAATGAGGTTTCTTAATTCTCTCATATAGGATTAAGATAAAACAGCGCCTAAAAATCATCTGTGGTGTTAACATCAGAACAAAGTACCGCTCGTACATCAGTCTTTTCGTGGCGTGATGTACATGATCCAGCCTGCATTTTTTATACGGTCGCTGTATCACCCAGGGCAGGGTGGATTACTTTGTAATTATCTGCCACAAGCTTGTCTAAATTTACATGCCATGTGGGACTATAGGATACTTTATCACTGACTGGGACCCTGGGTGCTGTCATCAGTATTATCATAGCTACTGGATATGCATGAGAGAGTTCACTAATGAAGACAATATCTCATCGGCGAGAGGTACTACTACTTGACCTGTCCTAACATGCATTGCTCGATGTCTCCTTGCCAGAGGCCAATCATTTGAGACTAAAGAGAGGGCTTGTGGTAACACCATGTGGAGAAATCTCTTTTGGAAGAGGTACGGTTCTGATAAGAACCGGTGAGTGTGAACACGACGTTTCGATCAGTGTTTTCTGGTCGTCCTCGGGAGTGAAGAATAGTTCCAGAGCTCACTATTGCAAAACAAAGCCCTCCTTACAAGTAATCTGCAAAAGTACTTCAAACTTAATAGTCATGCACAGCAAGGTATAAAAATCACGCGATATCAGCCACTGATGTTTCATGCAAGCTTGCTTGCCTGTCTGTGTACAAAAAATGAAAGGCATTATATAGGGAAACTGACTAGGTGGGTGTAAATGATTATAAAAAAGAACAAAGAAATTCACTGGAGCGGGATTTGAACCTACAGCTTCGGGAACACCGTACCGGTGCTCTACTTACTAAGATATCTAGCCCTATGGCTAGTGCCCCCGAACAAAGATATTGACAAATGGGAAGAACCATGCTCAGTTGGTAAAGCACCGGTACGGTGTTCCGGAGGCTGCAGGTTCAAACCCCTCTCCAATCAATTTCTTTGTTCATCTTTATTAAAACAGATTTTAAAATGCTGCGGTGAAAAAAAAGTTCACAAGTGTTGAAGACAGAATAAACTTTACTGAGAAATTCATGATAAAACTTAACGGTTTAGAGGAAAATAAAGAACAACGTTTGGAGGTATCGTTTTCCCATCCACTTTGTGAAGATCAAGACCAGAAGTACTGGCCTTAATTGCAACTGCAATAGAAGAAAGTTTTGTTTCTTTCTTTGGACCATAATATAAAGTACAGTCTTCAAGTGCTTACAGTTCCAAGTGATAAATTTAAAAGGTGTTCCAGCCATGACAAGAAAACAGGACTGTGAGGCGCGTTGTTGGCAAATTGACCTGTCGAATTTACAAGCACATCTTATCTCAACAAGTACGCGGCATGTTATGGATTTGGATGTTGAAATCTTTAAGAGCCATCTTTAGGAAACAAACGCAAACTGACATGAAATGGTATGCTGGAACCACTGTCGGATTGCCTTCACTCTGTCGGCGGTAACCAATCTGGTGAATTGAGCTCCGCCATATGAACTGGACTCTCTTTGATGTAATACTCTACAGGCTCTCTGCATTTCAGTTGACAGATTAAAGCAACCCGCACATTGCTAAACCTTATTAGCCAGTGCCTGCACCTTTCCCAAGGAACATGCTTCCTTATGAATAGCCATGATAATTGGAGAGGGTATATTCAACACGTGTGCCCACTACCAGCAAGATCCATGTCCCACAAAATGTTGGACAAGCAATTCAGTGTGTCCCTTATTCCTATAATTCCTATAAAAAAATTTCGTAACACAAACGGTATTAACTAGTCACATGAGTCCTGGAAATGTCTCGAGAGATGTTCGAGCAGCTCCTTTTCATTTTTTCCCCGTTGTGCTGTACCCATGCAGAACTTCAGAGAAGTAACCTAAATAGACACCAAGCGTACTCCCCTAACACGTTCTCCTCGATTCATCTATAAAGGACGACTACCCCAATTGCTGAACCTCGGGGTACTTACTGTAAACTGAACCTTAAGTTCGCCCTTCATTAGATGCAAGAGATTCTGTCGCGATTCATTTCCTTTGATGTGCCCATGTTTCGTGTACATGCACGGCCTCGTGCATCCTTTAATCTGAGGTTGGAAAAATGAGATTCTCTGTCCGTCTTGGTCTATTAACCTCCATTCATGAAATACGGAGGAAGCGGGAATTAGGACATGATCTCCATCCGTCAAACAACACTGGGCAACAAAATCAGGACATGTGCCGTCTTGCACAGATGAGAAAATAAGTTAAAACGGATGAGAAATAAGCTGCTGAAAGATATATATGCAGCAAACTGGATAAAGGAAAATCGATAACGCACTCTACGACATTTTAAGGAGAGGATTAATTTCAACTCCTGTTTTTGTCCTGCATTCAGTAAAAGGATTACACATCTAGTCACTTCATTAATTTGGAAATGCAGAAATTCATGGTGCAACGCACTGAAATGAGGTAAATCATGAGATTTGTGACCTGCTAACAAATGTAAAGTCATGGGTTTGACATGGCTTCAGCTACCAAATCCGACGTACACTCTTTCTGGGGCTGTTTTGGAATGTGTGAGTTCTCTTAAGCTTCATGGCTGCTCATTCCAAAGCAATCTATCTTGGGATTTACACATTCGAGACATCATCTCCAAGTGTAACAGACTGATTGGTCTGATCTGTCTTGTATTTGGTACTTGCTATTCTAGTGTGCCTCTTCACCTGTAGAAGACCCTTGTTTTGCGGATTGTGGACTACTGCCCACCTGTCTGGTGGATTCACCGTAAGAAACATATTGATTCAATAGAATCCATTCAGCGTCGAGCAAGTCGGATGATTTTAAGGCAGAATTACATGGAGCGAGTTCGGGGCTAATGGATCTTTATAATAGAAGGCTATCTTTAAATACTACTTTAATCGGCAAGCTTTTAAAGTCCAGCCCATCATATTTTACGTCTGGTTTTCTTAACTCATTTCAAGTTAATTCAAGGCATCCCGATAAACTTCAACCCCAGGACCGATGCTTACAAATACTCTGCGAATGTAACTCTGCCTAAACTATTTTCTGAACTTGATGTTGATATTAGGAACAGTTTCATTGTTGATAATGTGGGTGCCTTTTGTTCACATTTGAGGAGGAAACTATCATGCATGCAGTAATATGGGATTTTTTTGGTACACTCTCATAGGGTTTGATCCATCCATTTTGTTCTGTTATTCGTTCTTTTTAGTTTGTTTTTTATCCCCTGGCTCTTGTTTGCACCTTTTTTCAGATTGTGTATTTTTTTGTACTTTACTTATTCTACCGGGCGTGTCCATTTTATGTTTTTATTTTGGTATTTGTATAACTGTATTTTAGTGCAATTTTTATCACATTTTATCGTTTTTATTATTTTCATTTTTTTATTTTTTTGAACAGGGGTCCGGACAAACACATCGCATAGATAACAGTTTTATACTTTTGTTTGTCCTTGACAGCCCTTGTTCGTTTGATTTACTCTTTTAATGTCAAAAGATGTAAAATAAATAAATAAATAAATAACAAATTGCAGAACGAAATTCCGTAAATGTTCCATAAACATTCCATTTATTTGTGTTTCATAAATATTTATCGGACAAAGTGCAGTATGAATATTGGTAGGCCTATGCGTTTATAGCATGGAATTTACATAATAACTAAACTCAAGTGGGCCTATATTGTACCGTATTTCAGTCATGACTTTTGTGGACTGCTTGAAGCCTGAAATTATTCGAAGCATTTTCGTCGTTTTACCAAACTAGTTTTAGGCAGATTTTTTCTTTCGTTTTTGTACAGAGGAATTGATAGCGAAACATAGCTGGCAGGCCACTGGTCGATATTCAACCCTGAGTGGAAACGTCCACAAAAATGAAAGATCACTTTCAGTACAGTACATGGGCTTCCCGAGGGAAGCCTGTGGGCGGAGGAGTTGGAAGACGTCTGGAAAATATAAAAAAATAGGCCGTGATAGTATCTGCCGAATCATAATGATGACATGTGACACAAGGAGTTAATGTGATCGCGAGTTAGTCACCTGCAAATTTATTTAAATATTTTCTTCCATACTGAGTGCCAACTCTATACATGTATTGTTACATGAATGGGGGTACCTGTCACCCCCCTCTTCTTCGTCAAATGACGATACAATACATCATTAATGACCTTCATCGTTACCACTGGGGTCACTCTGTCATATATCCATGCATACGTGCCGCACTGAAAGAAATGTACACAGGATGGGAAGAAAGACCGTGAATACAGGGACCGCATGACTAGAGGCGTAGCCAAGACACGTACACGTAGGACCTAAACGAGCGATGACAAACGACTTGATATTTGTGACGAGGAATTGGATTTGTGAGATGAAGACGGAGATCCTTGGAGGGAGACGAAGCTTGATGATGAGGAAGATTTTCAGGTCCCTAGAGAATTACCAAGAAGCTTGACCTCCAATCGAGCCGTGTTGGGGTAACTTGAACTATGATGGGTCAACTGTCCCTATATAGCTTAGCTCGCACGGAGCAATTGTCCAGAGCACTTTAGAGACCTTTAAAGATCCAACAGATCGACAAGTACTTGGATCTAGTCAACAACTTTCCTAGATCAATTCCGATCATAAAGATCAAATCTTATCATCTAAATGACAGCCCCAACTAAAGCTGATTGAGGTGCCATATTAAGGGTTGTGGTAGTTATTGTTTTGTTACACATAGACGAATTCAGAGCCAATTTCAATACCCATTGTGATGACTGTTTTAGAGCCACTGCTCTGTGACAGCTGCTCTGCACAAACCCAACACAATGCTTTCCAAAATTAAATGGGCCAGGGTCAAGTGAAACATCACTGGATACATGTACAGGTACATGTACTTTATTTCAGAGTTGAGATACACATCTTTACTTTCTGGGGTTCATTTCTGAAAATTATTCCAAGTACTTCACTTTGTATAGGTAATCAGCATAAAAAGGTTGTTCGTTAAAGTATGAATATTTGTATTTCTGACTAGCACGATATTAGTTGTGTTTCAATCTTGGGATGGACTTCTTGGAGTAATGTGCTAAATTTACAACGTTGAGACAAGAAAACAAGAAATTTTAGTAAATGATTAACATAACATCAGTTCACTTCTCACAAACATTTCTTGCTACCCGCTGAAAGAAAGGTAATTTGCATACTAATGCTATTAAGCAAACTAACCAGTAAATGGAAATATCCACATGTTGGTGTATTTATAATGTTTTTGCCCGGATACGCAAAGATCAGGGTATGCTAATTGCGTAGAGTCTACAATGTTCATCAATATCAGGTCGATCAGCACTTAGAAAAAAAAAAGATTGAATTACCATTACCTTTGCAAGTGCTCAGTGGTACCAGTAAAATAGGGACAATAATTTCCGACTGTTAATTGCATGCTTGATTTTTTCTCCCGTGGTGGCATTGACAATATAACTCTTGACTGGAATCGTATGCTGTAGTTAATAATATAGACTTGCTCCAAGTCTCACTTTCAGTTTATAAAGAGCATTTGAATTTTTATAAACCACTCTTGTCTTCATTTTATCTTGTAATCCTAGTAAGAAATTAAAAACAAACTCGACAAGTATTTAGTAAGAATTTCAGTTCGTGCATGCAGAGAATTTATACACTAAAAGCCAATGGAAAAAAATAAGAACCGGATTACGAATCTACGCATAGACTAAAATATGAAAACTATTGAAAATTCTGATTGTAGTGACTTAAATTACAGGAATTGACTGAAATAGATGCAGTCTTGTTAAAACGCCCACGTTTCGATATGATACGGATTATGAGGCACAACGGGCAAGGAATCTTTACCACACGCTCAGCTGAAAGCAGAACCACAAATGGAGAAAGAAAGGAGCGTGGATATATGGGCAGACAAACGGAGAGGATTAAAGGACGGGGGATATGAAAGGTGGACATGGACAAAAGCCGCGGGGAGGATGGGGCTACGTCAACAGGTTGGAAGGACCCCCTCAAAAAGAATAAACCATGAAGGGGTCTTACTTTACGTGTACAGCTGAAGGCAAAACAAAGAAATTCAAAAGTGTCAATGTAGTAACCCCTTGTACGAATAAAACTTTTTCACCCCCCCCAAAAAAAAATCCTGGATTTGTCCCCGAGACATATTTTCTGAAAAGGTGAAAAAGACTTACATCAGAGTTTACTGTTTCCTGTTTTGTGGACATTCGTATTAACAATATGCAAATAATGCCTACTGACTGCTTCAGTTCGACCATTTTCCTCAAAGCTCTCATGTCTATTAAACTATCATTCTTTTCAAAATGACAAGTTCATGACTTTAGTATGATTCGCTGCTACAGAGCCTGATAAAAGTCGTCGCATTATAGCTTAATTGAAATTGAACTTTTACGAAGGGCCGTGAAAAATCGATAAATGTTTATCGTTCATCAAGTACTAACTTTACGCAGGGTTTTTTTTACGCTTCTCGTTCTAATGTGGAAGCAGCAAAATTTTCAGTTTTCCAGAACTTTCGAAAGTCAATGTGTTTTTTTTGCGCGTGAAAAGGGAAGCCATTTCGGCGAATCGAGGATTTGAACATTATGAAGAAATAGGGAAAAACATTCTGGCAAGTTGTAAAAGGCTCTGTGGTGTCGTAATTTGGTTAGCTTTTGATAGGGGCCTAGTTTCTGTTACATTCGTTTCAAGCGCTTCCTCGCTCGGTAAAATTGGAGACCAGGTCACAGATAGTGAGTTTCGTGTGATTGACACTAACATACCTCTGTTGAGTCATGGTTTCCAGAATAATATCATCTAGAGTCAGGTGCACAATCCAATTTACTACTATTTATTAACAGGAATATGACTGTTTGCATGGATGACTCTATTATTAACGCTGATCGGGCTTTCTTTGTCCATTATCGACGTAATTAATGATTTTGGATATAAATTTTAGCCCTTTGTTGTCAAGCGAGTTCATAGAGAATAGTTGCTATTCTTCCAAGACAATGCGTCCGGGTTGAAGTTCCCAGCGGAACACGGTCAAGCACTGAACCGGAAGACTGACTACGCGCGCGTCAACATCTTTTAATGACAGCTCCACCTGTGTGCCCGAATACTTCTCCGTAGCGTGACCCCTCCTTCAAGAAGACAGAGAGGGGGAAATAGCCCGCAGAAGATGAGCTGCGGCATCATTCATCGAGACGAATCAGTGATAATGAAATGCTTTTCACCACGCGAGGTTTAATGGAGGGTTTCGATGAAGATCGAGTTGCTAGAGCGGCTGAAAGCAGAGAGGTGTTACCGGCTAACGACGCATCTGTTCTCCCTACGGTGGAGTACAACATTTTGCCGGTTTAATACAGCAGTCTGTATACTTCGATGTTTCCGGCGTAATGAAGTGGATGTGATGAACCATCGCCTCGGATTAGATCGACATCAGTGTGATATTGCTTGTCAGCCTGCGTTGTCATCACCAACAGATTGGTGTTAATGGCATCAGGATCAAATTTTCAGCCCCTTTGTTTTCCCTCAAGAATACTGCACCACATCCGCCATTGTTCTAACCCGTAGTACCCTATTAAACCATGGCTAGAACAAAGTGACGAAATCGACGAAATAGTAGAATCTGTGTATCTCTGATGCTGTGATACTAATAAACTATGCATGTGTCATCGACTTCCTGTGAGATCATCCATTTCTCAAAATAATTTGTTGAATATTTGAGAAGATGGGTTTTTCCCATTTTCTCTGGGTTTTTTTTTTCGGTGTTGGTGACAAACACGGATAAGATTGGAGTAATGTTTCAATTTAAATTGAAAATGACCCCCTTTTCATGGCAGAAAGCTCATGGTAAACTTTATTTAATTTACGATGAAAATAAAACATACCCTAACAGGGTTTCCTGGACAAATATGGCACATACTTAATGGGGACATAAAGGAACAGTCCCTCCCCTTTTCATGAGCATGAAGTATCCATGTAATCATGAAATAGTTAAATGCATTAACACAATATTGGGAGAATACCTGTATCCGCCTCGAGCAAAAGCACCCCTCGTTCATTGAAAGGAGCCATGTTAAGTTGGTCGGGAGTGTTTATTTTCCAACCAAAGGCGCCTCCGTTGCTGAGAAAACTATGCCTTCTCTTTGTCCAGCTCGAGGATCGTAATAAGCGCTACTAATCATTCATGTAAAAGTATTAATGGACCCTTGTCATATAACTTTTTAATGCAGCTATTTTAAATGCTCTTCTGTGTCTCAATTTTTGTGAGCCATTGAAAGTTCAGAAATTTTGATGTCTGAAATGGAAATTTGTATATAATAAGCAAAGTGTGATATTATCCAAGGCAGAAACCTCGGTGTTGAAGCTATTTCTGCAATAAAGTTTGCCAGAATTTTAGCGTTAGCTGTCGCCCTGCTCGCTTTGTTGATTTACTGTTGATTCAGTTTTCTCCCAAATATTTTCAATGAGCAAGTTTATGTTTACAGTTTGTATAGAAAATCCCCCAAATGAACAGTGTAATGACATCAAGGTCGAAGCGTCCTTATTTCCTGGAATGGAAAATCTATGGCCTTATTTTCTTGGAATGGAAAGTCTAAAACGTGATTGTAAGAATATAGAGATATTAAAATAGTTTTCTTACTATTGAGTATGAGTGGAAAGCTCAACAACATGTTTCCAAGTCAAAATAACATCATGGTCATTTAATAAGAACCAACCCCCCCCCCCTTTTGGGGGGGGTTCAAGGAGGGGGGAGATTTAAGGACATTTTAAAACTAACTATGATAGCCTGTATAGACAGCGAAGCTTAATTTTAGGCTGTTTCACACGCTGTGCGGAGGGAGGGAAATGAAATAATCCCTAATTCGCCCCCCCCCCGATACATTTATTGTCCAAAAGAAAGTACGGGGGGATGGGTGTAGCACACGTCCCTCCCCTTCCCCGATCTCACGATTCCTCATGTTCTCATTGTGAAGTTTGGGTAAATGTCATTTCTGCACTGCTTTCTGCAGGTTTTTGTGTAGCAGGGTGAAAGAGTTTGGCGTTGAGGGCGTTCTGCCACAAGCTTGCGACCTGCCGCTATGTTACAATGGTTTTGAAAGTTTTGGGGCCAGAAATAATAAGAGAATATTCTACAGGCTATTCAAATAGAGGCGTATTGACTGGCCGTAGCCTGAAATCGTGAATTTTGGGCAAGAAACCACAGTCGACAAAGAAAATTAGTTTAAGAAAGACCCTGTACACGAGAGAACGCATTCCACTCGCGCACGAGCCTTTCATTATACGTGTACTCGTGTACCATTACCGTCACTAAATCAAGTGAAATCTCTCAACTGACGAGCCGACTGTAACTTTCATTCATTTCAAGTGGGCATACACACGGAAAATGTCTCGCTAATACCTGTGGCCATATCCATAGTAACTATGTCCTTACCAACTGTTGGAAATCTTGAAAACTCATTTTGCTTGAACACAATGCCATATTTTAACATCTCAGGTTACAGTAATTGTCCACTGAATGGAATAACCTTTATGGAGAATGGCATCCGCGTAAGGAGGGCGCTATTTGCTTTGTCAAAACTATCGTTAACCACACAGGTAGTTCGAACAAAGTCACTCAAAAGAAAGATGGCTGTACGCTCGCTTTCATATGAGGGCAGAAGGGCTGAAAACTACGGTTGAAAAATGGTCCCAAGTACC
>NW_019091491.1:541236-554976 GCF_001949145.1 Acanthaster planci
GCGATTGAGTGGGGACTGCATCGCGCGTGCGCACTGGTATGAGGCGGTAAACCAGTGGTCCAACAATGGTTTTGCGCTCAGAGTTGCCAAAAAAGTTCGACTGTACGTACTCTTATATTTGGCATTTCTAGCTATATCTACAACCATTCATTGATGTTTGTAGCCCGGATCCGAATGGATCTCTTGGTGAGACTTAGTTGGGACTGCCGAATACTTATAAAAAATCCACCTAAGCCTCCAACTAGATGTCTTATTGACCCAGTCTTTTCGAGTGCATGTTATGGCTCTACAGTAATAGAACTCGTACACCAAATTTTACCTCTTAAAAAGACTTCCGTGGTCTTTACTGGCTCATCAACAAGTGTTTTTCTTGAAAACCCTCACCTTATACTAGAACTTGGTAGAAGCTACAAAGCTGTACTGAATTCACTGAAAGACCTCTGACCTATTTCCAATCAGACTCAGTCCATTTCAGTTCGATATTGGCCTAATCCTATATCCGACGCCTTTCTAGCCAAATTCTATCAGGTTATTACCTTGATAAGATTAGTTCGATCCAGTCCGACTGGACCAGACTTACCTTCAAGTCTGCAGCTCGACTCGATTTCCACTGAGACTAAATCCGATCAGATTATACTGAACACATGCATTCCGCGTAATGGACTTATGCAACTCTGCACGTATTGCAGATCGTGGAGACGGTGTCACCAGGTAGTTCTATTAGGTTTCGTCTGTTAAATCTCTGTGCATTTTGTGCATAGCTCTAGTCAATGAGCATGGGGAGGAATTGTGGTCTATGCACGATTATGTAGATGCCCTCTCCAGAAAAAGCACTGTACAAACATTCGCCGCTAGCTTTCCACTGTGTGGCGTATTAAACCCCCTCCCTTCGATTTATATTACCCACGTTACCTTGTTCCAAACTCTTGACGTGATCCGGACGTGCTAAACTTCAGCTGCAGTCAACAGTTTGTGCAAAAATGTCCGAAGTGGTAATCTGGATATAAGATGCCACCTTCACTAGACCGAGTACTTCACAACTCCGGCAGGGTATTTTACGGAAGCGTATTTACAACGTGACCCTCCAAAATGTCCATTATTTTGTCTGGGCAGATTAAGCCTGGGCAAATTAGTATTTTCCCCGGGCAGAATACTGTCTATATGATGAATCCTGTTAGTATCATAATGCGACCCGGCAAAAAGTAGAGACCATCCTGCAAAAATCAATAGTTTTTTGTCACGTCCTAAATATGCTTCCGTATCATATTGGTCCGCTGCAGTGGAGCTAGCTCAGTAGAAACTTGTAGTAGGCCTACGTTGCATGGCCCTTACATCATCTCGCTAGACTATTGCGCAACCAGTCGGTTATAATTCCCTGTCAATTAAGTTTGTGATATCTGGCTTTTCTATCCCCTACCCTTCCATAAACATTCCCCCAAAGGAATATATACATGTAGGCCTATAAAGATACAAAGAATTACATTGTAGTACGTTCTATTAGGCCTTCTCACGTCATCTGCAAAAATCAACAAATGATTTTACAGGGCGCATTGTTCAAGTTTGCACGCTGTTATTCCGATTATGCACAATCCATCAGCATTCAGAACTAGACGTGCAAGCACGTGAGGCTATACACAACCCAGGCCGGGGCCAACCAGAACTGTGGATAGCTTTACAATTCAGTGCTCAGTATTGAGGAATATAATCATATCATGAGATATATTCAAAGTTGATCGTACTATTCGGAAAGCGTGACCCAAGTAAAGTTGCTGGAATAACTACCACTTTCTTCGTTTATCAAGGCTCCCCGAAAGACAGAAATCGAAATGATTTCATCCTGTATGGTTCCAAGACATCATTCGTTTGTCCGGTGATAAGTATGACCCATGCTGTCTGGAGTCTCATAATCTGTTTTGAAAGGACCAAAGTACATACCAAAGTCTTTTGTTTCAACACGGGTCATTGCAAAGTATAGATGCCATACATGAAAATAATAACGACTTGTTTCGTGATACCAAGTTAAGGGAGCTGTAAATTCCATTAGCACGACAAATGCACTATTGACACGTGCACTGTTGAACTTACGCCAGTGCAAGCCAAAAATATCCACTTTATTGCTTTAGCTACTCCAGAATAATAGACTACTTTACCCTTCAAGCACAAGCGTGAAATAACGGAAAATGCCGTTTCAGGACCATGAACGTCAAATCCCTTCACTCTCAAAAGCCACCATGTTCCCATGTACAACCCCCCCCCGCTCTCCAAAGGCAATTCATTCGACCCAAAAGAAGTATTAGAAGGACCACTTATTAAATAGAAAGCTGCTGCCAATTTGACCGTTTTTATTAAAGCTCTAATTTCACGCTGGGCTCTCCTCGTGCAACTGGCGAGCTATTCACGACTCGCTAACTAATAGATGTTCACTCCTTACAGCTAGCAACCACGGGGCGAAAGCCACCGGAAGATGTTATTTCCGAGTATGCTGAACGCAAGCAGCGCGGTCGTTGTTAGGTGTGCGCTCGGAGGGATGCGGACATAGTGAAAAGAAGAGGTAAGGCTTCTTAAAAGGGACTATTTGTGGCTGTCTGAATTCACAGATATGGCCATGGGATTTCTCGGCGGGGGTGAACGACAACTGACGAAAATCCCGCACGATATTAGAGCAGAGTGACGTCAATACTTGAGCGAAGACGTTGTTGGAGGATTTCCCGAGCTAAAAGCTTCAATATATTGATTATTTGGAAAATACCGGTTTGAATTAGTAGAGAAATCTTTACAGGAAAACACCAGGCAAGAACAAAGAGAGACAAGTATAATAGTATTAGATTCCGACTACGTTTATGATTTGTAAGTTTATTGAAAGACAAGGTATATCATATCTATTATGTCATTTCATGTCGTATAATCATACTATGTATGTCATGTCATATCATATTAGATCATCTGATATTATTTCATCTCACATATTAATACCGAACAAGGTTAGAGAAATGAGGGCTTCAGTATTTACCGCACATAATATTTATTTTATAGTATTATCATGCAAATTATTTGAACCAGCCCCTTGCACATCAGGTAGACTATATTTGAAACTTAGAGACCTGATTGAAAAACTATCGATAGTCTCATCCTTTCAGTTTCCTATGGACATACAGACGTAACGACATCAACACGGCCTTCGCTTGTAATCTCGCCTCTAGAAAATATATTGCTTGCTGACAATTATTGGGCTTATTTCTTCCAGCTTTGGTCACATTATTTTTTGGTTTCAGCGCATCCCGCCAGGACATTGATAAACTCTCGGTGTACAAGAATTCTACATATATATGTGCCTGAGTGATAGGTTTTGCTAGTTGGGATCCCTTCATTTTCCTACTTGTATTTTCTGGGAGAGATTGATTCAGGTCCTTTGAACTGAGAATGAGAGCGGTGGATGCTGTACTGGTCACAGACGAGAAAGGGAAACGCGGTTTTGTTGATTGTTGAGGGCGCTATTGACATGAAGCGGAAGCTGCATTGGGCAAGTTCGAAAGAGACGACTATGACAGGGCGGCGAGTTCGGGCGGCCTGCTCTTGAAACGTTACTTGAAATGTTACTGGTTACCAGTAACATATTTCGTTTATCATAACAGATGGTACCATTCACATGGCAATAATTGTGTGAGATTTCAGTGACCTTGTACGTTATGAGAATCACAGCCTATGCTGAAATTTGAGTAACAACGAGATAAAAAAAATGGCCGACTGAGGTCGTTTGAGTGTAACTTAACAGCGCATGCGCATTGTTAAATATACGGCTCTGAAAGCAGTAGGACACTCCCAGCAACAGAGGTGCAGCGACAAGTGAGACAATGATCATGTCATACATGCACTGATTCGTGCATACATGAAAATTGTTTGTGGGATTTATATATTCTTACTTGGTGCCATTCAGCTCCCTGCAGCCCGAAATCTCCATTTGAAAAACAATCCTTCCTTTCACTCTACAAACCATGTTTAGCCGAATTAAATACAAAAGGGAAGACAGCGCAGAATGAAGAAAGTGCAGACCCTAATGGTCCATAAATCTGGTATAGACCACTTTCATTTTGCTTAAAACTTGTATGGGCGGCCAACGTTTCCTGGAGTATCACGTTTTGGTTGGTTTTCGGTTTTACCTTCGATCCGTTCAAAATGGACATTTGTCCCATTGATTTTACATAGGGTTGTATTTTCATTTCATATTTCATAGTACATGTATTAGTATCCGGTGTTCTGATAGCTGTGTGGTATTTCAACACTTTGTGAATTATTCCTTAACTTTGGTACCGACGGCCAACCATAATTTTAGCAGCTTTAGTAAGAAAAATATGACTGTGACGTCAACAGAGCAGAGACTCTAAACAATGAAAAATGGGGGCATGCACACTGACTGCGCTCTGCTCTGGGTAGACAATTCCAGGACAGTCACCAAGATGATGGACACTTTAATTTCACTCCATGAACGTCACAGGTGTTCCTCCATATAAAAAACAACGCAGCCCCTCTATAGACAAACTTCTTATGAAATGATGAAAGCATTGCCACTATATGACGCGATGATTGGTTGTCCATGTGTCATGTATATACATGTACATGTACAGATGTTGCCACACTCAGCCCCTGGCTCAAACGGAAAGTTGGTTCCACATTTCAAGCGCTTTACTCTTTTCCGGGCAAAATGACTCTCTTGTGGGTCGAAATAAGTACAAATCCCAGAAAAATTGACAAAATTCGGACCCAGATTTCGGGTCATGAAGGTTCTAGAGGGTAGAGTCAAAATCATGTAAAAGAAAGTTATCAACCTATCTATTGTGGAAACCTGAGAGGAGAGGGCAATTCATTGACACACTTAAATCATTATTTTTCTGAGAGTCTGTAAGAGCCTACTGGTAGACCTAGACTTATTTTTTATTCAGATTTACACACTGTGGTTTTGTCACGAGGCTAGCTGTACAAGCATTTCTTCTAATGTTTATCACTCACGCATAACAGGGTACATGTAGCGTTTTCAATAGTATTTGTCATCATGAAAGCCAGTGTGTACTTGCAATAGCTACGCACAGCCAAATGCATGCAAACAGCGAACTGATTGGCATCCTAATCTAGCCTTCCCTTTATTATTCTAGATCCGCCCTGAAGAAGTCCAAGCCATGGAATCGACAAAATTGTATCCAGTGAGCTACGTGACCGTATGAAGCAGAAAAAGAAAACAAATCTTGCAAAAACAACATACAAACTATTACCACCATTGACAAAATAATGTTTCTTACAGTACATGGTATTGGAGGGGTATATACCGAGCGTCTTCAGTCGGCTAGGGCTCAGTCCGACCGTTGGCAGTAGTTTAGTTTATTGTGCATGGATAGAGAGAAACTTTCCATAAACTGAGAGCCTGTTGCCAGTGTAGGTTCTAAAACAGTCTGACGCGAAGTCCTAAAGAGTCCTGTCGAACCCGCTCTATCTACCATGTTCACACCAGAATTGCTACGCACACTACGGCTACTGCTTCACAAGTACGCACGTCTATTATCAATACATGTATTTCATGTAAAAATTATTCAGCCATGTCACCAATATCGTGCCGAGAACTTCTTGTCATCCCAAGGTATTATGTTTGAGGGTCTGACCATGGATGTATTAACAGACCCCGCCGAGGTCCATATTAAAAATCGTATACCTTTTATTTTTCTTAACTTGCATATACCTTGGTCTGTCTGAACTTTGGCTCAATGTCACGGGTCAACACCTACAGTGCTCGGATCATAATTACATGTATAATATTATACCACAGACAGACACGAAGTATGACTTACGTGCATGGTGTACGAGTTGTAATGCGTCTGGGCCCTGCTAGCTCAGTCGACGGCAAGGGACCAGCTGCCTCTCTGAAATAACTGAGGACCAAGTTGAAAAACCTCAATAACAGTACAGACTGGGTCTGATGCTTGTCTAAACATGACGGTAGGCCTCCATGGTCTGAAAGAGCAAGGAGCAAGTACCGACACCCCCTTACCAGCTGATTGAGAGTTGGTCTCGTTCTCAAGGATCCGAGTTTCACAGATGATCTCTGTTAAAGTCGACACCTATCCACGGTCACTCATGTATAAAAACAGACAATGCAGGCATTCTCATCCCAGTTTTCAATCCTCCAAAATCCAGGGCCCGAGATAAAAATGACAGATAGGCTAACAAAGCAACAAATGGAACCATGCAACAATGGATACAAGTTGAACAATCCACAAAGCGAACAAAATGACAGAAAAACTGCTGACTATGGATCGTGACGTGACACTGTTGCAATTGACAGTCGCAACACGTACAGTGTACAGGCACTTTGGGGCAACTGTCCCGTGCGGGATACAAACATTGCATTCAAGTACAAATTTGACTGGAACAGGGTGACTGCAAAAATGATTGCAGTGTAAGTTATCTGGCTGTTGTCTATACTGTTGGCCGGCGCGCCAGAATGAAATCAGGTGCACTTGTCCCCGGAGCGATCATGTTTTCAGTTGCATAAGGGAAGTACCGACAACTTTGTTCTACTGCGGTGTCTTGTTCACAACGTCCAAGTTAAAAAGAAGTCGACACAGTGACATATTTCAAGCCAAAATTCTAAATCTTACAACAGATCTCTCGTGATTTGATTTTGTGTGAATATCAGTATTTTATTAAAACCACTGTAAACACACCGTAATTCATGCGAAGATGTGTAAAGCGATTTCCGACATGATACGCTTCCATGACACCCGAGACCATATGCAAAACAGAATTCCACAGCAATTTCGAAGTTTCCAATCAGGGTTCGCCACTTTCCCCAGAGCTAGTTAATGTCGGTCTTTCCTCCCCGAAAAAGCTGCTGGGTCGGGTTAGTTTTCAAGAATTATTCCTGTTGCCCATAAAATACGTAGGAAGGAAAAATCAGTCTTTTCGTTCTTTGCCCCGAGTTCTTCTCTTCATCTGTTTTTCAATTGCCCTGGTAAAAATTGTGGCGCGTGTCCAGACGCCAACTGGGTAAGACATACAAAAGGTCCATACCATTTGCGTCACCCGCGGGCATTTTGGGGGGGGGGCAGTTGTTTCAATACAGAGAGTTGCTAGCCGGAATTTTGTAACCTTAACTCTTTTGTGTGGTTTCACTACCTAGCAAATCGGTTTACCAAAACACAGCAGGTCTTTAACTCCCCTTAGCTCTTACGGTGTATGAGTGGGCTCCCCAATTCGATACTTACTACTCTAGAGAGGCATTTCCGGATTATTCTGGGAGGAGAGTTCACTTAGTAGCAGCGTCCGCATGTAAGGTCGTCTTCCGCACTTTGATCCAACCAAGAACGACGCATGGTACATCAATGAAATGAAAAAAAATAAACGAGTGCACACGTCCTCCGTGGAACAATAAAGGAAAACTATGCGTGTTTACACGTCATTGGGAAGCAAGTGGTTACACTTGCCTCTGATATCGTCGCAGTTTAATTTCCCACACCGAGTGCCAAAATCTCAGACAGTTCATCCACAATGTCAACTTTTCCTATTGACGTACAGGTAACGGCAAGCAGGCCGGCATGCTTGAGGCCATGATCTTCAAAATAACGATCATGACCGTACGTGAAATCCCATTGAAACCCTTGGATTGATAGTTCAAAATTGTACTCAAAATGAATCTCTACATGCACGTCCAGTTTAAGAAAAAAGGCGTATGCGGGTTGAGTTTTAATCTGCCCGTTCACCTGGCTATGGGATAGTTAGAGAACCCCCCGGGTCTTTCAGGGTTAAATTCAACCAAAAGTTTACATAAATATCATGTATTATAACAAATAAATTCAGAAAAGAATTCAGACAACAGATTTCAAACACAAATGAAGAACTTTACTGGTTAAGTTTTGCAAATGCGATAGAATTTTTATTATTCATTACATCATTAGCAACGAATGTTGAACTATTTTTCTCATATACATACATAATTTTAGACAAATGAAATCTAAAGTTATCCAGAAACCAAATATTATGAGCTTAAATCATCTACCTTGAATAACAAATCTTTTCATATATTTCAAATAAATTCAGTTTTTCTCAATTTTTAGTGTTTCTTCATGACTACATGTACTTTTTGAGGCTGCATTTAGATCAACAAGTAATGAAAACAATTATATAGACTTATATAAATAAAATTGATAAAAACAGGCCATCGTTCAACTTAAGAACGTAATGTAACGTGATGTTTGCAATATGGTGAACAATGTATAAGAAACACATAAATCAGCGAACATCAAAATATTTATGCAGACAGTTGATAAAAGACGAACATGGTCCAATAGAAAGGAAGAAAAATTACCATACATAACATTGAAATACAGACGTGACGCTTTCCATTGCTGACAATAAAACTGTAAGTCACAGGAAATTAAACAGATACATTGTTTGCAGACAAAGGATTACAAGACAATGTGACGGACGGAACTGAAGATAAAGGGAAATGTTGGAGGTTAGTATTTTATAACGGTCGTGGGGAAAAATACAGTTTATTGAAGCCAACAAAACAATTGATACAAATTCCAACCTGCTTCTTCAGACAATGAATATCAAGGTATTGTGAAATCTCTGAGCATGACACTCACTATAAGAACAGGGTGATCACTGACATGACTGATGTCGTCTTAATAGCGTGACGTCCCTGAAATAATGGACAATTCACACAGCTATGATGTGGGGACCAACTTGCTTATGAATTTTGGGGGAGGAGGGAAGGAAGGCAGTGTTAACACTGCGTCAGTGCATCAGCCAGTGTCAAGTAACAGCCCACAGTCGCAGAACAGGTTGGGTAATGGAGGTGAATGTACAAGTGCAAACAAAAAATGTACATCCAGAGATTTCAGAGAAAACCCAGAAATTGTGTCATAGGAGAAAAAAATTACATTAAATTCCACGCAATCATTTATGGAGTTAAATGATCACAAAGACTGAATATCTGATGGATAGGGTAGTAGAAGCAAAACATTTTTGTAATGAATAAAGAATCAGGCACTGGCATGTGCAGGTACATGTTCCTAATTTGTTTACATGCAGTTACTGAAATCTAACCAACGGCAACCCTACACTATAGGCTCAAGGCAGATCTGTTGTAGAAATTTCTCGCAATCATACCAGCATGTGACCAGTTTTCACAAGGCAGATCAATCAAATAAAAGACCATATGTTAGACGATGTCACATAATTGCATGCATATGATTTGGTTAACCTGTTTTGCACATGCCAGCAGTTCATCACAACTCATTCTTGAGTTTCAAAGAGAAATCAAATACATGTACGTGTATGATATTTTCAAAGATTACCCTTGCAGACTAATAGACCTGCAACGTAATGACGTAATGCAGTGTTTACCGCGGTGCATTGTGGGTGAAAGGTGGGAAGTATACTTTATGGCACGCATATCGACCTGACACGAAGAAAATAAAAAAATAAAAATGGTCCATGTGAACATGGTGAAAGTAGATAAGTGGCCCTATTTCTCACGGAAATCTGTCGCCTTTTGCGATCCCTCGGAAGTTAAAAAAATGCAGCTCTGGCATTCGTTGAGTTCTTGATAAACACAATGGAACGCAGCAGTTTACATTGACCATTTCGGACGGTAATCGGGAATTTTTTTATTTTTTCTTTTTCTCGTGTCAGGTCGATACACACGCCGTACAGTATACGTTACACATAACGTGTCACGTCAATGCATTCTTGCAACATCCCCACCTTTCACCCACAATGCACTGCGGTAAACACTGCATTACATCATTATGTTGTAGGTCTATTAGAAGCCCTAACAATACACTGGAAACATGTAAACCCCTAAAAGTTACCTTAATTGCAAGGAGCTTGATCTTAAATGAAATGTGTAACAATAAATCATGTAGCAGGCCTTGGCAGGCACAGTGTACTGCAGAGGTAGATTGGAGTTCTAATGAATATTCTACATAATGTAGCACAGACTACACAACATTCTGATTATGAATATTTATGAGTGCAATGGAAAGAGACAAAAGCTTTAGGTGAAACCAAATAGAATGGAACATGCCATCCCATTACCTCATGGAATTATTCTTCCATTGCACAGATGTAAAACATTTACATGTGTTCTTTGTGTTACACAATGCTTGGGCAAATCCTTAAAAAAATCCCTGCATGACCATCTGAATATACTCTGAATAAATCCTCGTCTGAATAAATTCCTGCATCACATACATGTATAAGATCATACATTTTATAATGTTCTACTAACTATGTTTTACTTTACAGTGCAGTCGGGCTGCGCATTGGCATGATGGGGGGGCTAATAATTCAATGACATACACATGTAACTGACGTTCCATCTGTCAGCTGACATGAATTATTCAGCCATTGTAAATATCTGATGTTTTACAGAATACTCTAAAACCACTCCATGCATGTTGCAGGTCACAAAACTCCCCATTTCAAATGTCTTGAACTCGGACTAAAATCACCAAACACTGTTCCCTAGCAAAAACTATTTCCTACATGTTTGAATCAATGTAGAAAGATCCCTTGAAATTACAGCACCATCAAATAAACCAGAGGTGAAAATCAACAGTTATACTTCAAAGCATAAATTAGGCAGCCAACAACAAAGAGCTGAAAAGCTTAGTTGGTATAGGGCAGGGCGAATGTCCCCAAGGTTCAAACCTACATGTAGATTTCCAGCAAATTTTCTTCTACAACTGGGGGGAATGTTATCAGTTAAATGAATTAGCAAAATTTATGCCAACAAAGCATCATTCCTGGGTGAAATCCAATTTGTACAACCTACGTGTGTGTGAGTTGAAATAAATGTGTTGGATGAACAAGTAAAAACTGGGAACACAAGGAAGAATTTAGGGGAATTAGGAAAAATTACAGGAACTGAAGAAGTTTACTGATGCTAGTTTGGGGACATACATGTACCAAGGACATGAAAAAAATAGTGTCCTCTAATACACATTACTGAGAGGGAACTCTACATGTCTGAGTCCCTAGTGCAGTACTTAACAGTACTTAAATCCTTGTCAACTTTGCGTGTGAATTGAACTCTGACATCCGGCCATGCCTTATAACCTGGATTCCAGGAGATTTTGCAAAGGTTTAATTGCTTCTGAATGTTATTTGGACTTTATATCAACTCCATAACATTATGACATTGTAAAGCATGCCACACTAGAGTGAGGGGGTCAGGGTTCAAGTCAAGTTCATATACACGTAGAAGCCTACTTTTTCAATTTTCTTCAGTCAAGTGGACTACAAATCTTCCGTCTCTTGTTACATGTATTTCATGTTCCTCCTGATTCTTGGAAAAGGACCCAATTTTACATTCATATTATATTGATAAGATTTTCCACTGCTTGTGGCTGGTGTTCAGACAGAATGGTTGAGTTTTGATTCAAGAAATTAAAAAATACGGGGGTCTTGTTTCTGGAGGATGGGTTACCAGTCTAGGAGATGCCATCAGCCGAAGACAGCTCCACAGTTTGGACATCTTCGTTCCCTCATAGCAAGACAGCACAAAATACCAATGGGGAAGAATAAGATAGCACAACACACTCCCAGAAGGGTAAAATCATCTTCCAAGATTCCTACACGGCATGCAGGGCAACCACCTACCACCACCACATTGGTAGAAGTCACTCGGACTGGTTGAGCAGTGATATAGCCAGCCGGTGCATTGGGAACTTGCTGATAGCCTGGTGGAGCACCAGACTGATAACCTGGCAAGCAAAATTCAGCAGCAGTGTTTTACTGACCGCCATCAAGGTATAGTATACACTGTAGTGTAATTCGACCACTAGAATTAGAAGCCATCATTGTGGTGGTAAGGCACTCGTGGACAGGTGGTACGCGCACATTACGTGCCTTTTTGACCAACACCGTGTTGCCAAATGCATGTGAGCGCCAAGCTGATGAAAGCGCATGAGAGTGCGGCGCCACCACAGTTAGGGTTTCAAATCGGATTAGTCTGTGCAGGTATGTACATCATACATGTACATGCATGATATGACGCATAACGACTCTCTGTCAAATCTTCCAATGTTTGCTGATACATACAGATTTTTATATCTTTGGCCATTAGGCTAATTACTTCCCTGAAACAGGTTTTGTCAAGGCAAATGCAGGCATGTTCGGTAACTAAGTACCACTAGTGTATTTATCTCCAGTGCATTGTTCTCTTGATGTGTCTCCACGATTTGCAAGAGGTAAAGTAAATGTATGTACATGTGCATTTATCCTGGA
Organism: Acanthaster planci; assembly: GCF_001949145.1. The sequence continues at coordinate 553,519 of NW_019091491.1, forward strand.
ATACCCTGGATTAACCCTTCCCTCCCCCATGAATATTAACCTGGCGACAAGGAAGTTCCTCTGTATCCAACCCATAGAAGCAAACAAAATACAGCAGCTGCTGGAGTGTGAAGCTTATTGAACAAAATAAACTTCAAAATGAAAACATCTTTGTGTAGGTGTCACTACCAAGGACAACACATTCCAAAAAAACCCCAGTTTATACTTCCATCTTAAACAGTCACAAGCCCTTAGACAACACTGACTACCCAGAGTCATACACGTATATGTATGCATCAGTGGAGGGCAAACTCCTGGTATAAAAAATTTACATCTCTGGGACACAGAAATCACATCTTAAGATGAAACAGTAGGTAAGGGTTGGACACTTAAGCTGGGTGCTAAGAATTACTGCAAGCAGTGCAGTCCAAGCTTGGGATATTGTCAACTTTATAGAAAGCTGTATTTGTCAATGAACTTTGTTGGTACACTGTGTGATTTTTTTTGGCACTTGGCCTTGGAACTGTCAAATTTTGTGGATTGTAGACACAGCTGGATAATTGAATTGGCTTATTTTAGGAATTTGGTGGGGCAAGACAAGTCTTGACTATCTCACCTTGATAACCGTGCCCTGTTTGGTAGCTCCCAGGGGTAGGCTGAGCCCCATAACCCTGTGGGCTAGGGGTGTAAGCTGGGGGTGGCTGTTCTCCTTTGTAAGGGTCGGACATCTGGAGATGACTTTGGTTGAAACAAAGTTGCAGATACCTGTACATAAAGCAGTGAATGAAAGGGAACTTGTTACATACATTTCTTCTAAATCCCACGCATTCTTCAACGTTTGGCTGTGATAAACCTTGAGAAAGGATGACAGGTTACATGTAGGTGACGGCACGCTGTACTGGTACAGTGAACATGTACTTGTCAGAGTTGTATGTACAATTGGCTGGCATTGGCAAGCAATAGCCACCATTACAGGCAGTGGATATTCAGTTATTAGCAAATTTACATGTACATGTATACAATACTTTGCCGGGCACATGCACAGGAACTGTTGTTTTGGACTTGAAAATTCTTACCATGATAAATCTTAGTCTGGTTCTGTGCCAGCATAGTCGCTGTGACTTCATACTCACGAGGTGGGAACTCGACTATTTTACAATTGGGAGTTTTTCCCTTAAAAAAACCCTCCAGAGCCATGAATCAGAAAAACAAAATGTTATACACTGCAACTAAATATTGGCGTCAATTTACAAATAATGAGAGAAAAAACTTTTTAAGTCTTGGGGACAAAAATAACAGACAACGACAACTGGGGATCGAAGCCAGCTGGGAGCGTATCAAGAGATTTCAAGATGTGTGCGCTACATGTATACATCCACAAGACCCCCAAACATACATGTACATCTGTACATGTACAGTACATGTAGCTGAAACCAAAATTTAATAACCTTTATAGGCGTACTCATCCATATACATCAA
>NW_019091491.1:575855-589724 GCF_001949145.1 Acanthaster planci
GTACCATGTACTCGTTGTATACAGCACACTGCATGTATATGGTACTGCACATGTACCTACATGTAGAACAATCTCCCTGCAGGTTTACAGCCTTTAATTTGATCTTGGAATCTTCACTCACCTGCCTTTTTTTATATTTAATAACTTTGCACGGCCCATTTGTGCTTTCGTTGACAGATTTTTTTGGATACATTAAGTAAAGGTTTACTCAACAACAATTTGACATCATTAAGTACTCTAGTATTCTGCCTTGATTTTACGGTACCCAAAGGTCTTAATATACACATGCTGTCTTTTCACCAAAGTTCATACATTTACATGTACGTGCTGGTCTATTTCTGTAACTGGCCCATTAGTTGGTATAAATTTGTTATAAACTATGCCTTTATCTCCTGAAAGGAAGCCTTTATCTTCTGACAGGAAGCCTTCATTTTCACAAGTGGTTTTTGTGTTATTTAAATAGACAGTTTTATGAAATCCTCAACACAATAGATTAGTAAAGTACACGTAAATGACAAGTGCATGTACACACACATGTACTACTTTGCCAGATGTCAGCACCCATAACATAAGTACTAGTAGGAGGATGTGGGTTCGAGTCCCAACTCTGGAAGTATTTTGCCTGAAGCCCTCGGACAGCACTGATTATACGGTGTTTAAGTACATGTAAGGTATATATGTGCATGTATGGGTGTGCATTGTACATGACATCAATGAAGCGCAGCTCATAAAACAAATCAACATTTTCCCTCTAAAGGAATCTTGTACATGTAAATGTACATGTGTAGTGTAATGTACATTTCTACATGTACATGTATGCTTGACAACATGTACATGTATTCCTGAAATGTTGTTGCTTGTGTGTTCTTCTTGCAATGAACACTCGTGAACAAGAATATTCAAGAATAAGATTAATTCCTGTCTGTTTTTTTTCTCCTGTCTTGTCTGAAAAGACTTGAGCCTGTATAGTGGGTATACAGGACATACAACGTACATGTACATGTATTTATCAAATGCGTTAAGTTTTCTGCATATTGGTTTCACTTCTGAAAAATGTCAGAGGAAACTTGATTTGACATATTACATGTACATCCTTATTTAGTAATGAAATTCCTCTTTTTTTCCTCAGGGATGGCAGTATGCAGTCAATTTCAATGCCAGAGAAAATTTCACTGCAGAGAAACACTGGAACTCTTGCGTTCGTCGGAGAAAATGGATCCGTTATCGGAAGTTCAAAGCAACAGGTGTATGGGCAGTGGTAAGCACAGATCATGCAATGACAAGAGAATGGTTAGAAAGCAGTTTGGGCACAGTGAGTAGTCTTCAAGCACAGTCATATTAAGTCACTGGTATAAGTTGGCTCTCACATCACAATACAGCATGTAAGAAAAGACTCGAAACATAGGTATTGGTCATGTGTGGTTGATTACAATTCTTTGTTGGGAGATTTGTCGGGATTTTTCGTGATTTCCAGATTGTCAAACAATCACTTTTGAAATGAGGAAACTTCTGAGTTTGCAGTTAAAGTGTTTGACATTAAACTTTATATACATGTACATGATGTTGAACATACATATACATTGTAAGAGAAAGGAATTTGAAGGAAGAAAGGCAGACATTAATGCGTGCACTAGTGCTGCTAGTAGCTTCCAAGGTTTGATTTGGGTTGAGTTCAGACACGGTTTGAAATTTTTGTGCCAAAGTTTAGTTTGGTTCGGGTTTGGACATGTACACACATGTACAGTGCACATTGAGACATTGAAGAGTTCGCTATGAACGTGCCGTAGTACTTCCATGTATGAAATTCACGAATACAACCAAAGAATCTCCTTTCCATCCCAATCCAAGAGCAACTTTGATTTAAACAATTTTTCTAAGCTGTTTTCCCAAAGTTTGTTCAGCTATCAGGAGTTTAAATTCCATAGAAAGTTACTTTTTCATTGTGTTTGCTTTTTTCATCAAGTTTTCTTGCGTGCATCCCGTGCACTATCAGTGACAGTGACACCTGTTGCTGTATCAAAGTTGAATCCCAATGGCAACATTTTAATGTCAGTACTGGAATGTTCCATTGGTTCGTGATATGAAGTCAGGAAACCTTGTCTAAATGATTTCAAGCTCAATTACATGTACATGTATGTTGTAATTGTTGTATTGTACCGGTACATTTTGTTAGTCAGTTCTTTGGATTTTCAAATACCTTTATCTTTGTGAATTCACATCTCCAGATACCTAGTCTGTTCCCTGATGCCTTAGAGGAACCTTTCCATGACATCGCCATTGGGGGAGGTGAGCTCCCTGGTCAACCTGAGGGATACTTGTCTGTCTGGACCATCACAGCTCTTGGCAAGGTAACTATCTGCTATGTGCTTTCACTGGTGAGGGCGCTGTACATCTCACCAACAAGGATGTGATGGATGCACTTTGACCTGTTCCTCAAGTACTGCTCTACTTTGTAGTAGGAAATATTAAAGAAATGGTGAATTGAAAAAACCATTATGATATGAGGCAAAGGTGTGCAAGGGTTTTAAATGCTTGACAGGACTAGGCCCTTGGTTTAACAAATAAATAAAATACAAAAGCCATATCTATCCTATGTGTAGCTTTCCATTTCCTCCTTTGTGGAGATACACATTTTTCTTGCCGAAGGAAGAGTGTACCAAACTAGCATTGAAGCTGGTTCATACAACACGTGAACGAGAAACAGAAGCAAATTTGACATCATAAAAGATTTGCAGTAGTATTTCGCTTGAGTTGAAATGTGTTCAGCTTTTGTGAATTCGCAGTGTGAATAGTAGAGCTGATGTCAACAATTTGCATTTGTGCTTGCTTTTGTGTCGAGTGTGAACCAACCTTTACATTAACACCTTATGAGAAATAGGAAAATTTTGTAACATTGCAACACAGTTAAAAGTGATACTGCTCTCTTCTTCACAGGTTTATTGTCGCACCGAAGTCAACTTGAAATGTCCAGAAGGGATAGACTGGAAGGCGATTAAGACTCCTGAGGATAAAGGTTTAGTGCATATATCAGTGGGACCTACTGGTGTTGTATGGGGTGTAACGTGGGATGGTCTAGGGATAGTCAGGACTGGAGTATCCAGAGATCATCCGCTAGGTAGGTGTTATGGTATACGTGTAGACATATCTGAGGAGAGGCCATTCTTGTGGGGCCGTTGCACTCACGTACCTGTCTTAACGTGAGTACGGTCCTGCACTTTGGCAAGTCACAACATCCCATTGGTTGGAAGGGAATGTAAGGGGCTGTCCGTAAAGTGTGTATGCATGAAGGGGGAAAGGGGGTTGGTGCCGTTGCATGCATACAGAAGGGAAGGGGGTTCAAGCCAGTGCGTACCGTATGCAAGCCGAAAATTTGCCTTTAATGAATCTTCATCATATCAATACACCTTCTCATACAAATAAATATCAGAATTAGCTTTTGTGCATCAAAAAACCATTCAAACACAGTATCCTCCATGGTGCACCCTTATCCTCCCGTTTCATCACCCGTTATTAGTAGACTGCAACATTAGTTATGACACAAAGAACGCTGTCATCTTCCGCAACCGTACGGGAAGGGATGTGCGAATAACAAAACTAAGGTAGATGTGCATGTACAATGTACTGAAAAGTTGGCATTTCCTGTGTATGTATATGTGCTTAATGGATGACCCCTAACGCGAACTTAACCCCTGTGTGCAAACAAGACAGCCCTGCGCCAGTGGTTTCTAATTCATTTTGCTTGATTTGTCTGTGCTGACCTTGAAATTTCCTTGAAAAGATTAATCCTAACCAGTGCTGTAGTCAAGACCACTTAAGACCTACACAAGACCCCACAAGACCAACACAAGACTTCCAGTCTGAAATCAATCCACACGCTATTCAAATGAGCTGTAACAAAAGCATTCCTTTGTCATTGTTCACCCTGTTACTTGCAAATGGTCTTGTGCCTGGTCTTGTGTCTGGTCTTGTGCCTGGTCTTGTGCCTGGTCTTGTGATGGTCTCGACTACAACACTGCCCGTAACCTTCCCAAACCTTCCAAAATCCTTGCATACATGTAAGTGAAAGATTTTGAAGGATGGAGTCTGTATTGCAAAACTGTTGAGTGGTGATTTTGAAGGATTGAGGCAATGACCACTGTTTCAAAAAGTGAAGTTAAGAGATACATGTAATCAAGGATTTTGGAGGATTGATGCTGTACTTGAATTTTGGTTGTTACAGTTTACAAAAAACCCAGAACAAGTCTGTGGAGTTGCCTTGAGTATTAAATCACATTTGCAATGTTTAAAAGTGTTTAAATGTCTTACTTATATGCTACGGTGCTTTGTTGATTGTTAAGTCTGTTTCATGTACTAAATATGAGGAAATTTTGATTTATTCTCTTAAAAAAACTGTAGAAAAAAGCAGCCTAGAATTCTCCTAAGCCTTGTGTTAATGAATTCGTAGTGGAGGCCAGTGATTCCATGTGACCCAGGCTATTGGAGGCCAGTGATTCCATGTGACCCAGGCTAGTGGAGGCCAGTGATTCCATGTGACCCAGGCTAGTGGAGGCCAGTGATTCCATATGACCCAGGCTAGTGGAGGCCAGTGATTCCATGTGACCCAGGCTGGTGAAGGCCAGTGATTCCATGTGACCCAGGCTGGTGCATTTACCAGTAGCAGCAGTGTGCGCTCTTTTGGCAGTTTTCGTATTGCAGTATTCCAATTGTTCGGAGACACTTTGGTATCTTGATCATTGTAACGAAATGATCATCTTGATGTCTTTGTAGGAATTGGTTGGCAATATGTGGCTCCACCTGAAGAAGCTGGGCTAGGTCAGGTTGCTGTCGGTTTCAATGCTGTCTGGGCAATTAGTAGAGATAACAAGGTGAGTTTTGATCAGAACCATCATAAAATGGCATCCACAAATTAGTGGTATATTCCTTGAATCTAAGGTTCATGCAGAGAACATCTTCATGCACATGAGAGCAACAAGATGCAAGGCTCTTCTTGGGTTTATGAGGGATGATAAGGTTCGTTTACAGATAGAGTTCTCGTGTGAAGTTATGTCTGCAGTCATTGGGTGTGTATGATATAAATAATAGAGCGCATCAATAACAGTTTTATACATTGACAGATTGAGTGTTCTTTTCCATGAGGCATCAAATGGAACATAGAATCTGTCGTGAAATGGAAGTCTTTCCATTGCAATGTAAAACATGTATTGTTTGTCTAATACGATGTCTTAGTATTTGTGTACTCATTACATCAACACAGTATTGAAGGGGCTAAACCCAGTATTTTCATGAACCCAATACCAAAATTCCATTATTTGTAATTTCAAGCTATGGTGTTCTAACAGTCACTTTATGCCATCCGTTGTGCAGGTTTGGTTTCGTCAGGGTTTTGAAGCACTCAAGGCGTTAGTGGACACCGATGCATGCAAGGGTACCAGCTGGGTGGAGATGGTTGGCCAGATGGCTGCCATATCTGTAGGACCCAATGATCAGGTAAGGATTAGTGGACACCCGGCACACAGATGCATGCAAGGGTACCAACGGGGGGAGATGGCTGCTATGTGATCAGGTAAGGATTAGTGGACACCTGGCACACTGATGCATGCAAGGGTACCAACTGGGAGAGATGGTTGGCCAGATGGCTGCCATATCTGTAGGACCCAATGATCAGGCAAGGATTGAAGTTAGTTGTTGTGAAGTTCATTGCATGTCTTGCCTCCTATCTGCATGCAAAATGTGCTTACTTGACCTTGCTTAGGGTTGCAATACACTACATACTCGCCCACAGAAAACAGCACAAAATCCGAGAGAAATATCACCTTGTGACCCTCAAGAATAGAGTGGCCTCTTTATTCCACTGTAATTTCCAGATTTTGACACCTACAACAATTTGTTTTTTCACTTTCAGAAGTTTTAGCTGCCTCAATTTTTTTTCTTATCCTCCCTTCCCAAAATACCCTTGAAACGGCGGTAGTCAAGTTCGAGGCTCAGGGCTTATTGTAGCCATCCACTGCTATGCAACAAAGGCCCACAGGTTGGGTGTTTTGTACAAACAGCCACAAGTCCTAAATGCTTCAGTTAGAGAAACAATCTGTCCTGATTGTGGTACTTCCTTTGTAAATAATCTGCAAGGTTACAAACTAAAAGCTTGCATTTAGCAAATCTAGCAATTGAGTGGAATGCCCCTTTCTAAAGCAAGTTGGAGTAAGGACCATTTGTCAACCACAGGTGGATTTTGCCTGGTACCCAAGATGTATTTTACGTACAGGTTACCAGGAAAAGTCAACCAGTTGTTTACAGATTGTCATCATTCAAACTTGACCTTATGGACTGATTGATGCACACAACCAAATTTTCTCCAGACCTACATGTACAATGTACATGTACCGGTACATACTCTGATAAGTATAAACCAAACCTTTTAGAATTCTGTGTAATTAATTGATGTCATGTGATTTCACTTAATGTATTTTGTGTACCAATTGAACTGGTAATGGGTGAAGGACAATTCTGCTGCACTGATTAATAAAATGATCCATAACTCTTTTGAACATTTCTAAACTAACAGTTTGGTGCCCTGAATGACAACTTGTAGCATTACCTTTCTTTTGTGTAGGTGTGGGCTTTAGGCTTTGTTGACCGGCAGATTTTCTTCCGTGCTGGAGTGACCCAGGAGGAACTGTGTGGTAGAACTTGGAAGCTGATTGATGTTCATGAACGCCATAGAAGTTCCAGTGGTGGTAGTTATATGTATGAAATCAATAGCCTTCATGGCAGTATGTCCTCACTGTCCCTGGGAAGTGATAACAGCCCATCCTGGACCGGCAAGGAATCTCCAATCAACATGGATGGTGATGAGCTACAGCGTACAGCTCGCAGTGTTACCATGCCTGCCTTGGCTCTAGGTACCAGACCACTCAAGATGGGAAGTGAGATGATTTCCCGTAATGCTTTGGGGAAAATAGTCCGGACGATTGCTATACAGACCAATGAGGTTCTAGCACCAGTAACTGCTGACTTGGACAGAGAGGAAAAAAGTGAGATGAAGGTAGATTTACATCCCATGCTGGTCCGTGCTAAATGGACTTCAGGCAGTCAAAGCAAAGATGAAGACATAGTGATTTCAAGACATGTCACACAAAGTAACTTGGAAATCAACAAAATAGGGGAACTGAATAAGAGGAATAGTAGAGGGAAGTTGATGTCCATCAGTGAATGCAGAAATGCGGATAGGATTGAAAGTAACCCTCTTGGCACCATGCGGACTGCATCCAGTGATCCATCTCTAAGCAGCTCTGCCGAAGATAGTGGTTTTTCATCTGATCCCTCCAAAGCTTATTGTGCCCCTCAAGGTAACGGGGTGACGCTATCACAACTGCATAAGGATTACGAGAAGAGAGAGCTAACCCGACAGGATTCATACTCTTCCGATTACTCAGATACCGTCATTGATTTTGTTGGAAGTTTGGATGAACTACACAGCCCAGAACGCCTAGACACTGAGACCAACAAAGCAACACAAACTGAAGTCATCACTGAGGACTTACCAGCCACAGAAAGTTTAACAAGTCAGGAATCACATTCCCAAAGCATTGAGGATTTGAATAACACTGTTCGTCTAATGCGTAGGAATGCTTATAGGAGTCGAAGTGAAACATGCCCCATGCCAGCACCTGTTATCACTATTGATGACGTCGACCCAACAAATAACTCCCTTTCTACAAATAAGACCCTCAGGAGCATCAGCCTGGAGCAAAATGGAATCCCAAGTCAAGACAGTCTGTCATCAGATGTGTCTAATGAGGATCATTTGACTGTCAGTGGAATGGATACCTACCTAGACAGCAGCTTGGCTGATCTAACGTCTTCTGGTGAAGGTGGATGTTTACTGTGGGTGTCAGTCAGTGGAGCTGGTTGTATAATTGACCCTGTGTCTCCACCCAAGTGGTTTGATCAAGGTATGTTAGCCTTTGTTAAATTTGTGTGTAAGTTCTTTCATTTTATCCAGACTTGTGTGACAATTTAACACCACTAGTACTCTCTACATTTACCTAACATCCACTTGAATACGTTACAGATCTCAGAAATGACTTACAGCACATCCACAGCTGTTGTATCCTATGGTATTGAAATATTTCGTTGATTTCTTTTTACTGTCGTCCAAGAACACTTCCCAATATTGTGCTTAGAGTTACCATAGGTCTACATTAGTCTGTGCAGGTTGTATTATGTACATGGATATGGATTCTTGCTGATAATGGTGTTCTTACTTGTACATGTAGTTGATGCAGTACCTCTGGAAGTCTGTTTTGACATTACATCAAGCTCACTTCAACCAAATGTGATGTCAATTCCATGCCTTTTAAAGTCACATTTGGATGGGTTGACATTGCCCATTTTTCATTTTTTTTCAGCTGTGGTCAGCAATGCCAGTCTGAGGCACAGATTGATGGATGGATCATGGAGATGGAAGATTCTGGCATTACTGAAGAGCAGAAGAGAACAAGAGACCAGTGCCTTTAGCAATATACCACTGGCTGTAGAAAGGGTATGCACATCATACTCTAACTAGATTTCATTAGTTCAAAATGCTGCAGGCATGGCAGGGTTTGAAGACCAGTTAGTCACTTCAAGATGGTACATGTACCAACTGGTAGGCGTGCTTGCATATTGCATGGATGAAACACTTGTCTGACCAAAAGAAGATCAAAGCAGTTTTTGCTACAGACATTTATGCAAGGTAGTGGCACATGCTTAGCTGTTATCATGGGGGCTAGTCGGGAAATATTTTTATATACGATCTCGTTATCATATATCATTCTTAATCCTGGAAAATACATCCTTGCCTCAAGGCCAATATTCATGCCATTGCTGTTCCCACAAACTTTGATGGTACACTCCTGCTTAACATCTAGAATATTAATATTATGTGTGCTAAACTGAAGTGGATGCTGCCATGAACCTGCTAACCCCCCCAAAACATGACCCAAATCTATACAGCAAACATCCTGCTCAGCAGTTTGATACACTAAGATCTAAACTCCAGCTGAGAACCGATCAGTCACTGATTTGTCTTTTTGGCAGACATCCTGGGTTAAGGTTGGACGTATGCAGTGGTACAGTGAAGGAAAACGTAGACAGTGGATTGACTGTACAGTGGAGTTACAGAAAGGTGTTGATGGCATTGGCCTAGAAGAACCTACATTTACCTGTCATCATAACCAGTATGGTAAAATTAAGGTGAGTTCAATCACACTCTCTGGATATTTTTTTTCCAAGAAGTTTTCAATAATTCTGATCCGTTAATTTCAGTCAAGCAGTTCTTGAATCCTCCTTTAGTTGTAACAATCACAGACAGTCAAAAATTCAGTTACTTCCACCTGCAATATTTTATTCACGGGCCAGTCGCCAACAGTCAGACCATAATTTTGGTGAATAATTAGAAAAAAGCAGGTGACTTGGAGACAAAGCTGGCTTATCAATTACCAACAGTCAAGGCACAGCTGTATCAAGTTACATAAACGGTCACACCCAGTCAATAGGTAGACAAGGGATCTCTGAAGAAAAACAGTCACTTGACTGTTTTTGAGTCATAGGACAACTCTTTCGCTGAATGCACATGAATAATAATAATAATTCGCATAGAAGGTTTGAAGTGAGCAGACCTCTGACTCAATGTATTTTATATGTTTCTTTCACAGCAAATACAGTTCCTTTTAAGTGAGATAACATGTGTGTTAGAAGTCAACAACTTTGACCGGCCAGCTTTTGCCATTTACACTGCCAAGCGTGTGCTGGAGCGAAGACCAGTCAAGCTTAGAGTTGGAAATGACAAAGAACTCCAGGAATGGGTGAGATAATGGGTTTGATACCGGGAAATTCGATTGGATATTGCAAAATTAACGTTTACAGCTAAGAGTTAACTTTAACAATGTGTACAAATCCATTCATATTGTGCCAGTAGTGCTACATCATTGCGTGTTTAAGCCATTCAAGAATTCTTACCACTTCAGCTCCAAATGTGCTCCTAAAGCATGCTGTAGATCCTTCTTGGGTGGATTGGTTGTCATGTCATAAAATGTTTGTCTGCTAATAACTGCTTGAATCAAGACTAATTATAAAGCAGAGATGTGTGACAGTCATAAAGCAGAGATCCACTTGTGATGGCTGGAATCTAGGGTATTTCTGAGGTTAGTTTCTGCTTCTGCTTCATACTGCGCAAGCACTCTTAGAGGGTTATCAATGCGCAGGCGTAGTGTTGGCAGTAGGCAACAATTAATTCAAGAGGGTGGGTGCAGTTCAGTTATGTTGTGTTGCTGATGGTGTTGTGAAATGGAGATTCTCTGGATTTGGGAGTGTCATAAAGCTTGTCTTGTAAAACTACTTTGACTTGGATGAAACTGATTCTTGAGTTTATTGGTAATAGGGTTGGGTATAATTGTGTTGTGAAAACAATTCACTAAGAGTGATTTGTGCCCAGAATGTTGAATATATTGATGCCTACTTTTTATGCAGGTATCTGCCCTTAGCTTAGCTTGCTGTGAGAGTCGAGGCATTAATGGTCCCCCATTACCCAACGCTGCCTGGTGTATCACATGCCGAGGGGATATCTTTGTATATGATACACTGCCCAACATGGAAACTGCTCCGTCATCTCTTATGTGAGTGAAATGACATAAATAGACAACCCATCTCCAAATTTACTTGTGAAAGTGTGTTGTAGCATGTGACTATCTCTTTTGGGAAGGTGTGTGGTTCTGAAGAGAACCGGTGAATAAAGCTTGGACGTTTTGATCATGATTGCTGTGATCATCCTCAGGAAAGTGCCATATTGGTACCAGTGATGAAACTTTCATATAAGGGATTTGCTACTACAAATTTTAACTAGCTTACACCCATACCCCCCCATGCAAATTGTCATGTCTATACTCATCTCAAAATTGGGCACATTTCTGGTGGTTTTTGTAATACTTCGTATGGCAAATGATGGGTTGCTGAGGAAAACTAAAGAGCAACCCCAACGGTGTTGACAAAAATGCGGAATACAGTTTAATATACTCAGGTGGTATCTAAGTAATAAGTTATATATGAAAAGTGGCACTGTGACTTCTGAATAAATAGTAATAATGCGATAAAAATATGGACCTATTCTGCTGGATTTCGAAAACTGTCCATGTTTGTACCGTTGGTGGCGCCATGCAGAAATGCCTTTTTAATTGTGCATCACCTTGGAAACGAAAAATGTCATGACCTCGCAGGACCTGGTTTCAAGGGTATGTTTTCATACAAAGGCCTGCACACATGAGCTGCATGGCCTAGCCTGACACTTTTTATTAATAAAGTAACAACATAAAAACATTCAAAACATCTGTCCTTCACTCTGAACTTACCAAGCAGTATTTATCAAAGGATCTTGGTCTCCTCCACCACCTGGTTTACCAGTGGTGGCCCCATCATCAGCCCAATGGGGATTTCGTTGGCACTCCGGTGGCATGATGGGTTCGAAGTGTCAAGGCTCTGCGCCTTGGACTTCGTACTCTTCGTTGTCCTTGGGTTCTTCTTGCTCTGATGAGTTGATGTTGTCTGAAGTAGAAGGGCTGTCTGACGAGTTCATCACTTCTTCATCAATACTATGCTCCTTCCAAGAGTTGCCGCTTTCGGGTCTTTTGCTTTCAGCCATTTTTTTGGAGAATATCTTGGGATTTCCAGCTACTATAGCGCAAGCTTAGGACAGTGTAACTGTAACTACACACACGTCACTATACTACGTGTAATTATCTGCAATGACATGACCACGCCGGCTCACTGCGTACATGCACCAGCCAGAGAACCGTTTCCACGGTGCTAAAAGGACAAAAGCCTTATTCATGAGATGTAAATGAAGCGATGACAACACACTCGTTTCACGAAAGTTAGCCATGGCGCTCGACAGAAACGGGTCTCAAAAGTGAGTTTTTAACCAAAATATTGCTTAATCCAGGTTTATACGGCATAGATGTCTATAATGGGATCCAAGCAAACATACTACAGACAGATTTCTGATTTTCTTCCTCCGTTGTGGTTGCTCTTTAATATTCTCATCTAGAACAATCTTTTTCTCCCAAAGAACATGATTGATGTTCTCAGTGGACAGTTCCAAGTCTTGGAATATTTAGATGGCATCTATGCTTGCTGCTTGTTAATGTGTGAATGTCAGAATCCTGAACACTTTAAATTCATTTTTAGTCCTGCCTAATCCTGTGCAAAATAAATCCTACCAGACCATAATTAGTGCATTGAATGTTGATGTATAGGTTTTGGCGTCAGATTGGAGGTCACATGGCAGTGATTGAGGCCTGTCCAGCTGGAGTGGTGTGGGGTCTAGGGATGGACAACACACCATGGGTCCACACAGGAGGATATGGTGGAGGCATCTTCAAAGGTATCCTTGGCACCTTGCCAGTTTTTGTAAACATACAGATTAAGCTTAACCACTCCAAATCCTTCTGTGTACACTACATTGCGATTGAAAAGTAACACTGAAAATGCACATGGGACATTTTGTGAAAGGAATTTCCGGTTACATTTCCATATGCATTTCTTTAGGCATGAAAATGTTGGCACATTTGTGTGAAAACTTGTGAAAATCTTTTCTCATTCCGAAAAAAGGAGTGGAGATCTTTTCCTCTGTGGGAAAGGTTTTCATGTTTTGTGGAATGAAAATAGATTCCCTGAAGAGGGAAAAAATGTGAAAAGAATTTCCCATTCACAGGTTAACTTTCAATTGCATTGAACTGAATATCTAACACTGTCTTACACTAGGAACAACCTGCAACCTCATTTAACTTGATTTCTGTTGTTTTTCCCTTCCTGGACTGAAAACATGTCCATCCAGGTGTCTACAGTGGTATTGGCTCACAGACTGATCACAAACATGTCTGCATCTATGAGATTCAACGATGGAATCCACTACTAGGATTTACTGATAGGTACAGGGTCATTGTGTTTCTCATTGCTTTGATTTTTAGTAGGTATAATCCTGGTATTTTGGAATTCCTCATGGTGGGAGCTAGCATTCAACGATGGAATCCACTACTGGGATTTACTGATAGGTACATGGTCATTGTGTTCCTCATTGCTTTGATTTCTAATGGGAATAATCCTGGTATTTTGGAATTCCTCATGGTGGGAGCTAGCATTCAACGATGGAATCCACTACTAGGATTTACTGATAAGTACATGGTCATTGTGTTCCTCATTGCTTTGATTTTTAATGGGTATAATCCTGGTATTTGGAATTCCTCATGGTGGGAGCTAGCATTCAACGATGGAATCCACTACTAGGATTTACTGATAGGTACATGGTCATTGTGTTCCTCATTGCTTTGATTTTTAATGGGAATAATCCTGGTATTTTGGAATTCCTCATTCTAGCATTCCTCAGCTAGCATTCTTAGTGGTCTGTACTTGTTGACCTTGCAATGACAAAAAGGCTCAAAAACTGACACAGTTTCTGCCCAAGTAAATAATGTTTCGGTTTTTGTACTGAAGGGTGTACCCAGATGCAGGCTGGACTGATGAAGCAGGCAAGATGGAATGTTCCAAGGAAGCTGTCAATCCCCCTACGAGGCATTGGCAATGGGTAAGTCTGCTTTCAAACTAGACTGACAACCAGACCTCGTGTCAAGAGGCAGGCAAGATGGAATGTTCCAAGGAACCGGCAATCCCCCTACGAGTTATTGGCAATGGGGGAGTCTGCCATCTTACTAGACTAGTAACCTGACCTCACGTGATGAGGCAGGCTATATAGAATGTTTCAAGGAAGCTGTCAATCCCCCTATGAGGTATTGGCAATGGGTGAGTCTGCCGTCTTACTAGACTGGTAACCTGACCTCA
>NW_019091491.1:598381-608613 GCF_001949145.1 Acanthaster planci
GGTGTTGTGATGGTCTTGTGTCTGGTCTTGTGATGGTCTTGTGTCTGGTCTTGTGATGGTCTTGTGTCTAGTCTTGTGATGGTTTTATGTCTGGTCTTGTGATGGTCTTGTGATGGTCTTATGTCTGGTCTTGTGATGGCCTTGTGTCTGGTCTTGTGATGGTCTTGTGATGGTCTTGTGATGGTCCTAGCTACAACACTGTTGGATGGATTTGGGTCACGTTTGTGTAGGCGGTACTAATTGTTATTGTTAAAAGTTGTTTTCTGAATATCTGTTTTTTGGTTTCTTTTGTAGTATGTCTGAATGGTTAGTTTTTGTTGTCAGTATTCATGCTGTTTGTATGTAGCATTTGTTCTGTATGCTACTAGATTATTAATAGACATTATTTTTAATCTCTCCAATCCTAAAACAGCTGAAATAATTAGGTTCAAAAACAGCCTCCTAAATCTGTGGTAACTAAATTTAAACATGGCAGTGAAGATAAATTTTGAACATACCCATGGCAGAAAAAAATGACAAAGTAAAATGAGACAGTGTTTTCGCTTGGCAACTGAGCATGCTGAATAACTTTAAAAAGAGTACCAAACAGCGCCCTCAAGCAAGATTTTTTTCTTATTTATAGAAAAGATGTATTACAAAAAATGTCCTTTTCTTCTAATAGAAATTACAAATTCCTAGACGCTCAATTTTTTTTTAGAAATACATGTGTAGTTTCTAGCCACAATTTATTTTCTTAAGACAAGATTTAATTTCTTTTTCTGAGAATTACTTTCATGTATAAGTACATAATTTTCTTAAAAGAAGAAAAATTTTCTTGTGGTACCAATTGCTCGATATTTCAAGAAATATTTTCAAAACAAAAACATGTTTTCTTAAGCATTTTCTGTAAACAAGATTAAGTTTCTTTTTTCAAGAATGGCTTATACACATATAAGAAAATTAGTTTTGGCAGTGAGGTCCAAGATATTACAATTTATGGTCTTTGAAAGTGGGTCTTTTGGTCTACATATACAAAGGCCCAGTTGAGCATTTGATGAACATTCATTACATATTCATATACTGTGGACAGTTTTTCTATTCCTACTGGTCAGAACGCATCACATGACCACGCATTAAAATTTGATTATGCACGCTGAGAAGTGATGAAGCCCGCTGCGTATCATGTGCTGGCGCATGGATATGATGCACCACTTGCCAAGTTCATTGAAGGGGATTCTATATGATGCACCACGTGCCAAGTTCATTGAAGGGGATTCTATTGGACAACTTTTATCGGGAACAGGGTTTTCCCCGCATACAAACTTGCGTATCGAGCCCGATACACAATTATTTCCGGCCGATATGCAAAAAACGGGCCGATACCCATTTTTTCATCCCCGATACGCACAATACAATTATGATAGTATGACTCAGAATTATCTTACATGATGCAAATTGCATGTCCAGAAAATCTAGATGAAAAGCAGTTAATAGTCCTGTATTTTTCCGTGTACATGTACATACTAATAATACGCATAATACGCGTCGGCGGCCACACTGCACACTGTACCAAACGTTCCTCGTGGCCGGTGTTGCATGAAATCTGAACTTCCGTCATGGGCGTCGTACATGCACCCGCGTACATGTGTGTTTTCTCTGTGCCGTGTGCTCAATATGCTACTGGGCTGCATTTACGAAGATCAATATTTTATACTACACCATTCGCAGAACTTACAACAATGGCAGAAACTCTATCAAAGATAGGCTCTTTTTTAAGCCAATAACATCAGCAGTCTGCGCTGAGGGAAACCCAAAGGCAGACAAAGCAGCCACCTGTGGCACATGCATGGAAGGCACCAGCGAA
This sequence comes from Acanthaster planci, assembly GCF_001949145.1. The sequence continues at coordinate 600,225 of NW_019091491.1, forward strand.
GGAAGGTCTGATCAGCAAAAACCAAAAGTTGAAGCATGTATTAAATTAAAACTGAATATACGGGTGTTTAAATCGTTGATTAATACAGCCACTACATGTTGTTGCATGTTTTTAAAATATCCAAATTTTTTTTTTTAATTCTTGAAACTCTTTTTTTTTTTGCAGCTCAGAGCATCTAAAGCCCTTGGGCAACCCCGAACCCCACACAATGGCTTTGCAAAATGTTGGTAAACCACAATGGAAAACCCCCACAGTTTTGAAAAATCCTGGGGAGAACCCTGGGGAAAATACCACAAAATGGACGGGCGTGTTTGGGAAAATGAAAGAAAAAATTCAGAACAAAATTGTTGGAAATCCATCCCATGTTGGCTTCTTTGGCCCTCTGAATAAAAAGATATTTATGAATGGGAATAAATATGTATTGGCAGGTCTTCAATATTCGTAAGCACATATTTATTCCCTTATTTAAACCACTCTCTGCACAAATGGCTTGCAGTGTTCAGCAAGTTACTCCATAGAATTATCAATGGGTCTCACTATTTGTGCTACCATATGAAGAGTTGGTTTCCAAAATGAGATAAGTGCCAGGTTGATCCTTGTCTGAATGTCACCTTCTCATGGTTGCCTCCAGCCAGTTTCTGGGGTATTTACTTTATAAAAAGCAACTCAATGAGTCAGAACAGTTAAAAATATCATTTAGGAAGACCTTGTACACTTTTTGCCCTTAAATATTCTGTAATTTTTGAATGGCATACATGCATATCTTTTTTTGGAATGGAACCCTCCATATTGAATTTTCAGGATTCTCTTCCAGTTTCCCTCACATGACAGTAATGTACTGATTTTAGCAGTAACTGATAAAGTTTGGTATGTAATTTGTGTTGCTCAGTTGCCTGAGTCCGCAGGAAACATTGGGTTTTGTAGAAGCAGTATCATTTAGTAATACTAAAACAGGTTGGCCTTCTTTTGATGTAAAAAACTTCAAAATTTGCATACCGCACCAACATTTATTTCTTTTATTTGTGGATCAACCTCGTGCTCATAATTTTGTTTCACATTATACTGTGTTGAAAACGGACAATGGACTTGTTGACATTAGGGTGTAAGGTACAGAATACATGTTTCTTTAGCCTTTTATCCCTTTAATGTTGGAAGGACAAGGTTGTCTAGACATACCTGCATGTACTTGTTCCATTACTGGTATGTTTCACACAGGAGGCTTACTTTATGAAGGCTGAGTGATTGGGTCGAGGGAAGTGGTAGATGTTTCCATATGAAGAGGAAAAGTTTACATGTTACTGAACAGACCTTTATGATTAATGGGAAGGACATCAACATGATATGATTGATAGCAGGTTGAATGGTAGCATATTGAGTTTTATTGAAAAAAGAAGCTGACCTTTTGGGACATGACTGAAGTTAGTTTTCTGATGTCGCTATGTTTTGATGGGGGGTACCACACCAGCCCCTCCTCCTCATTTCAGTTGGGTGTGTTGGTATCATTTCAGAACCCACATGCCTCACTAGCATTTATTTTTAGAAAAAAAAAAGAAAAGTATGGAAGATAAAACAGATTTCTCATTTGACACATTTTAAGAACTGATAAACTGCGGTTTCCTGAAACTGAGCTGTCTTCCATCTTGTTCTTCGATGCTAATCTATCAGTATTAATTCTTATTGACAGTGAATCTTTGGTTTCGTGAAAACATCACACCAACATTCCCTGAAGGAACTCGCTGGATCCATGTCAGTAACAAAGTCAGAAAAGTCTCAGTTGGTCCTCAAGATCAGGTAACAGTCTGATACTTAATATTGAATTAGAAATTATTACTTTGTATGCATTTGACATTAATGTTACAAATAAATGGAATCTTTTGTATTCCATGATATAAACCTGTTTCGACTAATTGCCGTACACTATCACAGATAATCACAATTAAAAAGATATATCTTTTTACTGTCATTGTCAATATGAAGACAGTGTTCACTGTGTATTTGCATGGGTGTATTTCCTTTTCTAATGTGAGCGTAATTTATTTTAAATCATGAAGCAAAGTTGCAGGAGCAGTTATGCAGAAGCATTCTGATTTTTCCTTTTTAAGGGGAGTGTCACACCGTACCAGGAGGAGAGGGAGGGGTGTAGTGTAGGTGATGGAATGCATTTCTGCTCTATCCCAAATTTAGAAAGAATCACTAAAAATACAGTAACCTTTTGTAACAGCTGCCAAATTGATTGGCAAAGAGCATATTACCTGTATGCAATGTTTAAAAGTTGTCCAGCCTCAGGGTTGGATTGGCTTGTGTGTATCCTAGATGTAAAATTGCCCTCAACCAATCACAAGCAGTCCGCCCATGATGGCTTGGGTCCATTGATCTTTATAATCACCAGTATCTGATACTGGCCAAGAAGCAAAGTGACCATGAGTCATGACACACAGGAAATTTAACGCTTCTTGAACATAGCAAGACCCCTGTCATGGTTGTCGTTAACTAAATGGAGGTGTGATTATAAGTAGGGCATTTCCTTCAACAGCAAACAAGATGAAATTAGCCAAAAATCCCCTTTGAAAAGAACTACAGCATTGAACCAAACCCTATGATGTGTTTGTTAAAGAATGAAAAAAAAATTTAAAGTTCAAAAAACTTATTTGTAAGGCCACGTGGAAGGTTTTGGAATCTGTTCAGTGCTCTGTTTGAAGAAAAAAAAGCTGTTTTCAATAACCATCTTCTGTGTGACACATGATAAAAGGTGAACCAGAATGTTTCTAATTGTTGTATTTGTTGAAATGAAAACACTTTATGAAAGGAAGGATCTTCAGATTTTACTATTTTTTCAAAGGGATGTGACAATAAACTCTATCATTTTGTCTGTCAAACTTAAAGTCAGTGTACATGTACCTGGCACAAATGGAAGCAAATGTTTATATGATGTGTAATCTCAAATGGGTTCTCTCCTCTGACCAAATGGGCCATTTATTGACCCATCTACAGTGTGTGTGCTATACACTCTTTGTTATACTGCAGAGAATAATTCAGCAGATTCTTCAAACTGTCCAGGTTGAAATTACTTCACTTAAAGAGTAATCTAGTTGCTTTGTAGAATTCAAAGTTTGATCTAGCCTGTAGCTGTTCATATTAGTGTCATGTTTTCCTGTCTATGAACCAGTATGTTCTGGTGAAGTGAAATGTGTGAGTGAACAAACATTCCTTCATAATGCTTTTTTCTCTACCATTTATCTTAGACAAAAAAAGCCATTTCTCAAGCATTAAAAATAAAGCTCAAAAGTAACTTACCAAAGAAATCTGCCTAGAAAGTAAAGGCATGTGTAGATATGAATTAATATGATAAAGCCCAGTTTACCAAAACAACATTGATAAGCAAATCAAATTTGAAATCAAATTTTATTTATCTCCCCTTCAATTTAAGCACTTTCCTTCCAAAACTCAAACCAAATGGCTGAACATAAAGAGAAAGATAAGTTCCACACCTGTAAACTATAGATGATGCATTACAATGTTTGCGATACCATCACTGTCATCAGTCTTGTACACTCTATGTCTTAATAAACTTTCCTGTGTAACAGCCTATAAGGCGCCAGCTACACTTTATAACTTGTATCCCAATTTAGCCCATTCTCCGCCATCTACCATATCTACCGCAGTCATCCCTCCCCCCTTGCCTCCAGCACACACCCCCCCCTTGTTCGTTAGGTCTGCTGTGTCTCTAACATGCCCACTTGCTGTGTTGGGATTTCCACCAGAAATTGGGTACCGATTAGATGAATTTCCTTGATAGCACAACAATTAAATTAATGCTGCTGTAGCAATCCTGTGGTCTCCTTTCTTCCTTAACCCAGTGATGAATAACAGCCATTGGATTACAAACGGGACTGCTTTCTCTCCTGAATTTTTTCTTTTATTTTTTTGCCCTGGGAGTGGGAGGGGATTAAGGGGTGGTTACAGGTGAGCTTTGTTATATTGGATATCTGAATTACAATGGTTTTATTACTTGAGGATGCAGGTGACAGACCTCATTTAGAGACCACTTTGTCAAGTAGGTGTTCGTTAGTGTTCCTCAAACCTCTGTTACCTGTGATTTACATTGTGTATTTTCAGAGGACTTCCTACAACTATGCAAGGTTATCAGTAAAAACGACCATTTTGGGGTCCTGAGGACCGCATTTTTGTGATGTTTATGTTACGGTAGTTGAACTCTTTTTGTTTTTGTACCATAAAAAGTGATTTGTGTAGTGAAAAAATTTACTGATTTGAGATGGAGCTGATATTTTTAGTATTTTTCTGTTAGAAGCACAAAGTTCCCAAGATCTGACTGATTGACAAGTCAGCTCATGATCGGGCCCTGCAGCTTTGGTCATTTTTCTTTCATTATTAGGCTGTATATTTTGTTGCAAAAGATTTTGAAAATATTTCCAGTACAAGTTAAGGCAACTCTCAGAATGACATAAGCAGCCTTTCTCATATTGTCTGAAGTCTTCTAAATCCTTATATATATTCCCAGCCTTCTTCAGTTATCACTATCTACCCAATTGAGAGTACATATGCACATTTTGGGAAAAATATTTTCACACACTGAACAACAAAAATGTATAAGCAGACCTCTTGCTAACTTGTCATCTCCATATCGACGGGTCTTATTACTGAGGCCGTTGGAATCAAGTTCACACATGTACATGTACTTGTGCATTGTAATTTGGTTGAAAGTGCTATGTCATTGCTTGTGGTTGAAAAGGTCGTTTACTTACAACCCCGCCCCTTGACAATCAGCACCTCATGCTCCACGTTTAGAAATTCTTCAAGGGGTTAATTTCTTCCAGAAGTCAAGGGGTTAATTTCTTCCAGAAGTCTCTCTTTTTCTACCGTTGCTCGTTTTTTCGATTCTCCAGGTAGGAATGTGTTATGTCAATGTGACTTTATCGCCCACCACGCTTTCCCATTGAGTCAATCGCCAACAGCGTGGTGTTTACCTGTTGGTGTTCTTTTAAATTGGAAGGGACAAGTATGCCTCTGAGATGACAAAAACGGCAGGTTTGGCATACTGTCACCTCTGAGATGACAAAAACGGCAGGTTTAGCATACTGTCAAGTCATGATCTGAAACATATTGGCACCCCCCAAAAAACCTCACCAGTAGAAATAGAAATTGCAATTGTGCAATGCACACTACTAAGGCCTAACAAATTTATAAGACTTTCAAATGTACATGTATGCCATGAAATATTGAAAATATTGAAATTAGGGAGAAAACGAACAAGAATAAAACCAACTGTCCTCCTACATTAAGATACAGATCGTGATTCCTGTGATTCAGTAACTCTTAGAGGTTGGAATCCTCCAACTTGTTTATGAAATCTTTTGCTAAAAATACATTTTTTGCCTTCTGTATTCAAAGAGGTTGGATATTTATTTTTCATTTTGGCAGCATCTTTGCCTGTACTCTTCACCTCGGAATGGTTTCCAGATTTGGGCAGCACCTTTGCCTGTACTCTTCACCTCAGAATGGTTTCCAGATTGGGGCAGCATCTTTGCCTGTACTCTTCACCTAGGAATGGTTTCCAGATTGGGGCAGCACCTTTGCCTGTACTCTTCACCTAGGAATGGTTTCCAGATTGGGGCAGCATCTTTGCCTGTACTCTTCTCCTCAGAATGGTTTCCAGATTGGGGTAGCATCTTTGCCTGTACTCTTCACCTCGGAATGGTTTCCAGATTTGGGCAGCACCTTTGCCTGTACTCTTCACCTCGGAATGGTTTCCAGATTTTGGCATCATTTTTGCCTGTACTCTTCACCTCGGAATGGTTTCTAGATTTGGGCAGCACCTTTGCCTGTTCTTACATGTACATGTAGTGAATGAAAGGTCAGAGGTCAACACATTCACATGTACATGTACATGTAGATACCGAGTAGAATAAAGGGTCACTGTTCTCTCTTAGGATTGCACTTTTCCCGATTTAAACAATACTGATAGCTACCTGTAAATTGATAGCATAAGGTCCTTAGTTAAAGAGAGATGTACAGTTATCACAGCTAAGTGTCTTGCTTGAGGACACAGACACTGTACATTTACAATGTACTGTACATGTACAATAGGCCTAAGCTTCATTTGAATCTGCAGGTATACCACTATATGCAATGATTACAGTTACACGTACTAGTGGACTTTAATAGAGTCTTTGTATGGTAGCCATCTTGCAGGGCAGTTCTTTAATTCCACAGGGAAACCTCCTTGGTGCATACCCTGTGGAACAAAAGCACTGGCCTGCAAGATGTCAGCCACACAATCCCTCAATACCAATTGCTTATTTTCTCTTCTGTCACCCTAACTTTACTGGCCTAAATGTAGGCACTGTAAACTTCCCGTATTTATCAGTATTCAATGCAGCAAAGCAGTATTAACTTTGGCACATGGTTTGTTCAGGTTCTTTACAAGTTGGCATCAAATCTCATAGAAGTTCACAGCAACTTTGTTTCAGGGGTATTTATTTATCAAAATACACACACTAAAGTAAAATGGAACTAGTTGAGTTTCAAGGATTAAGGTACTGTACATGTACCGGTATACCTAATTAGGATGAATCCAAGCTGAATGGTGATTTGATTTCCTTTTTTCTGATGAATTCAGATCTGGATCATCGCAGATGAAGTCAATGGTGCCAAGGGTGTCATCTGTCGTCGTGAAGGTATTAACCCCAAGAAACCTACAGGCACTTCCTGGGACAAAGGAGCAGGGGTAAGATTAGTAGAATCATCCATCTTCTGTTAGTGTCTTAAAGAAATTCTCATTTTGTTAACAAGCCACACTGGCATTGAAAAATATGGGTTTTTTTTCAACATAGTTACATGTACATGTTCCGGGGTATATCATAACAGTTGAGTTTGTTTAGAATTTCACATCTGTCAAATTAAAAACAAATTTCAAAATTTGGGCTTCAACTGATGTCATTCAACAACCACCGTATACATGTAAATAATGCTTTCTAAAATTCTGTGTGGAAAAATTCACAAACCAGTAAGAAATGTTTGCAGAAGTAGGCAGGTACATGTAGTTATGGGTTCCGTTCCCACTTGATGACACCTGTGAATTTTTTTGCACAAGCTCTTATAAGCAATGAGTATACAATGTTTATTGAAATAGATTGGGGATTCCAGTTTTGAAAATGTGAATCCAATTTATTTACGTACAAGTACATGATTTGCCTGTCATATCAGTAAAACCTTGTTAATAAGAGCACTGTTAATACAGGATTCTGCTTACAAGAAGGAAATTGTTTGTTTTCATTGTTTTCATTCCTGATGATACAAAGTTCCTGTTATAACAAGGTAATTTGCCAAGTCCAAAGGACCTCTTATTAACGAGGTTCGACTGTATTCACAGGTATGGTAAATTTCAAAATGAATCATGTAGTAACTACTTATTACTATCATTTCGTTATATATGTAACAAGCTTAGGAGAGTCTTCTCTTAATTTTCGAGAGTTGATTTACTGCCAGGTTTGAACTAGTCTTGCAGTCCTTCTGCACGATCATGTTCTTATGGTAGGCCAATGACCAAGCCCTTCAACCAGCTTGATTGTGTTAGCTTAAACACACTAACTGGCATCTCCAATTTGTCTTGTTGGATTGACAGCCTGACCACAATCGTTCCCTTACAGCCCCTCCTGACCTGTGTCCGTTCAATTAAGCCCAGGAAGTTATTTTTCCTGATTTGTTCCGTCTCTGTAAACGTTGGTGTCTCCATACGTGGGACTGACCATCGTCCTCTGTCAGGAGTAATTGGAGAGTTTCTTGCAGTCTTGGGTCTGTGTGTTGTATCACTGAAGTCCATTGTCAGTTCCTTGCAGACTTGGGTCAAGTAACTGAATTATTACATCCTTTGCTGTGGTACATTGGACTTCTTTGATGGAATGAAAGTTAGTGATTTAGATGGAATTCAGTAGAATGCAGACTCTTATATCCCACATCCAAGCCACCCTGATCCCAGACCTATAGATCTCTGACACCTGTATCCCAGACCTCATCTCTTCCCTAGATCACACACTGATATTGGGCTCTCAGAGCCATGACACCATGATGTGTGACATGCCACACACTCAAATCCCAGACACTGTGATCCAAGACATTGTAATCCCAGACATGCCACTCACACAAATCCCAGACACTGTGATCCAAGACATTGTGATCCCAGACATGCCACTCACACAAATCCCACACACTGTGATCCAAGACATTGTGATCCCAGACATACCACTCACTCAAATCCCAGACACTGTGATCCAAGACACTGTGATCCCAGACATGCCACTCACACAAATCCCAGACACTGTGATCCCAGACATGCCACACACACAAATCCCAGACACTGTAATCCAAGACA
>NW_019091491.1:608653-649670 GCF_001949145.1 Acanthaster planci
ACACTGTGATCCAAGACACTGTGATCCCAGACATGGCATACACTCAAATCCCTGGCACCTTTTTACCTAAGTGAAAGGATCCCCTTTCACTCAATTTAATTCATAAAATGTTGTACCGGTGGTCAGTGTAACAGAGTGAGGATTTCAGAATTTCAGGCCCTCTCTTATTGAAATCCCGAAGTGTAAATTTCAAATTGTTGTTTTCAAATCATTGAAAGTCTATGATTGTGCCAGAGAGCATTTGAAATCTGAAATTTTCTTGGGCCATTTATCAGACCAAATACCCTCAGGGCACTGATGAGCTCTTGAATGTATCAACATTTACAATGATACTAGACTAGTCAGATTCTGCAACTTTTGCATCCACCTTGTAAGGTTTTGAGGTCAGACTGTGAAATCCTGTTGTGCAGGGTTGGTCTGTTGTTTTCCTGTTTTCCTTCACTGTATTAATTATAATGCATTCTCCATCAGTGATATTCTGAAAATGGTAGTGATAAATGTCATGAACAATGAATGTACTCACTGTTTATCATATGCCAAGCTCCTACAATCTGCATACACAAGTAGTAATCCAGTGAAGCCATTGTTGAGACGGGAACTAGTTCATTACAGGTCTTACCTGTGCACAAAACGTGCCTTGGACCAATAAGGTCGCTATAGTTTGCATAACTGTATAAATGTATCCAAATATACAAATATTTAAAATCCACCCTTGACTGTTTCACATTTCACATGTATAGATCAAGCCATCTTTGCCAAACTCTGTTCTCCAAATTTTGTTAACATGTTGCTTGATATGGAGAGATGATCGTTAAGTTTGTCCAACACACTCAGCTTAAACCCCAAGCATTCCAGTGGTTATAGAATCAGGAAACATCCATTTGTGTCTTGTTTACAGGGAGGCATCATGCACATTGTCGTGCGAGCTTGTTCACAGAGGTCAACGGAGGTCACTGCCAAGTGAGATCAGAATGAATCTTGGTCACCTGACAGTAGTATGGACTAACCAAAGCAACCAATTATCTTGCACTAACTCACAGCTAACAGCTACACTGCACCCATTAACACTAGATCTAAATCTTAGTTTTCAGAATGTATGGGAGACAGACTCACTCCAACAAAATGAGGATGAAGTCCTACATGTATGTACATGTACATGAAGTACCAAAGTTGTTCAGCTTGTGCCTAATTTTGATGGAGCTGGTCTTGCTTGTTCGGCATACTTATCCTGAGTAGCCTAGTGACTTGGAAGTTACATTTGCTTTTTTTAGTAAGACCTTCAGGGTGGCTATTCTCCAGAATCTCAGCCTACCATGCCTGTTCTTTTTAAAACTTGTCACCCGTGGAAAGACATTCATTATAAGCACATCTGTGAAGTTTCAATAAACCTTTTGTGAGTTAAATTTGAATATAATCTGGTACACTGAGTTCTTCAAATTAATGTAACATACCGGTACATATAACAATTTGAATTCTCTACACTAAAGACAGTGTTGCTATACATGTGTACCACATGATTCGGAGCAAGCTTTTGCTTATTTACATACAAGACACCTTGCACCAATACACTGTTTTCAAGGGATAAGAAGGGCACTAAGGCTGTTGTCCAATACTCAACTTTGTCTCCGTCTCAGGTTTCGTTCCCAAAACCAATCCCTGATTGTTGGCCTGAAGGATTTAAATTACATTGGATTACTGTAGGTTTTGGCTTTCTTGCATCTTATATGATGTTCTGTGGCACTATTAGACTGATTACAGCTTCAAAGTCAGCTTGTAAAAAAAAAACGGTTGAAGCCTGAGACAGAGTCAAAGTTGAGTATTGGAAAATGGCCTAAGGAACAGGTCCATTCCAGAGATGGTGGTCACTATGCAAAATTTTGCCCCAAATCATGAGGTATAGCAACAGTGTCTTTAGTCTGGAATTCAAATTATGATTATGCACAATCAGATAAACTCAGTGGATCAGATTTGATTCAAATTTAACTTGCATAAGGTTTATCCAATTTGCCGTAGGAGTTTTCTTGATATGGTAGTTTATAGTTCTCAGCCTCAACTGAATTGCTCACATTAAGTTAGCACATCAATTGAAACAGTTAACATATTTGGCTGACCTGTGTTGGAAATATGGGAGCTTCATGAAAGGATATGACCAAGTTTACTAAAATTGGTGTCAAAAGACATCCTCAGAAAAACTCCTAAGGCTCAGTATACCCCCAAGTATAAATGTGTTGCAACATAATTGAAGAAGATGTCAAGTTGACACCCCCCCCATCCCTCAACTCTTTGAAGGGTAATGAACTCTACACATACACATAGCTCTGCCATTAATGCAGACTGACAGTTCTTGAGTACCTTTTCTGTTATGCTTCCACCTCTACATGCTTTATGCTCTATTAGTGTAGACTTGCCTGTCACAGAATTAACTCTGGCTTATATGAAACTTAGAATTCAACAGAAGCTACATGTATTTGTACATCTCAAAAGATAAGGTTTTACCAGCTTAAAGCTACAAACCTGCAGGTAAGATGACACCTGCATTACTGTCTGAGCTTTGGTGGTAGCCTGTTAATTAGATGTAATGTGGTAGTTGGCATGCGATTTCACGGTGAATTAACACTTGCCTTAATAATAATCTTTGTGTGATCTATTTTTCTGTGTTAGTGTTTTAAATTTTGCACCTGTAGGGTATGTCTGTCAGTAGTGATTGGTTTGATCGTATGGTTTGATGTTTAGTGAGAGATTAAGTGAAAGTACGGAGTCAAAAGCTACCATAAGGCCATATATAAATTACTAAATCACTACAAATACGTGTGCATTTCTGAAATTAATAATGTCTGTGTCCACGATGTGCCAAACCTTCATGCAGGCAATGTTCTGTTAGCACTCCACAAGTGTTGTATTCGAGTCCATCACAAGTCCAGTCACAAGTCCCTTCGCAAGGCCAGTCACAAGTCCAGTCACAAGGCCAGTCACAAGTCCAGTCACAAGTTCCTTCACAAGTCCAGTCACAAGGCCAGTCACAAGTCCAGTCACAAGGCCAGTCACAAGACCAGTCACAAGTCCCTTCACAACGCCAGTCACGAGTCCCTTCACAAGGCCAATCATAAGTAACAGGAGAACAATGACAAAAGAATGCTTTTATCAGAGCTCATTTGACTAGCTTGTGAATTGGCTTAAGACCAAATGACCTAAGCGATGAACTTGTAATGGACTTACGGGGACATGAAGGGACTTGTGATGGACTTGCAGGGACTGGTGATGGACTTACAGGGACTTGCAGGGACTTGTGATGGACTTAGAGGGACTTGAAGGGACTTGTGGTGGACATACAGGGACTTGTGATGGACTTACAGGGACTTGCAGGGACTGGTGATGGACTTAGAGGGACTTGTGGTGGACGTACAGGGACTTGTGTTGGACTTACTGGGACTTGAAAAGACTTGTGATGGACTCGAATACAACACTGGCACTCCAGTAATTTAATATAGCTCTGTGGAAGCTACCTTACCATACCTGTACATGTAGGAAGGTCACGTTCCAAGTGTCTCTTTCTTTACTATAGTTCCTGTGCTCATTCATATTCAGCAAACATGTACATCAAACATTGCAACATAGGTTGTTTTCTAATACTGGACTTGGACTCCATCTCAGGCTTCAACTGTTTTTTTCTACTTCCTGACATTAAGATTATAAGCGCCATAGTAAGTCTGATAGTGCCACAAAACATCAAGCAAGATGCAAAAGAGCCAAACATTACAGTACTTCAATTTAAGTTAAATGCTTCAGGCCCACAGTCGGGGACTGGTTTCCTACACAAAGCCTGAGACGGAGACGAAGTTGAGTATTGGAAAACGGCCATGAACCCACTTGGTACCAGTGTTGCACCATATCCTGCAGACTCAAACATAAGAATATCAAGATATCAGTGTTCTAGCCGTGGTGGGCGGCGCCGGGCGGCACCATCCGTTACTGCAACTTACCATAAAATGAACTGAAATAGTACTGAAAATGTACCATTTCAATCATATTCCAAGCATCAGAAAGCGTCAAGAACATCTAGCTACATGTAGCATTGTTACGAGACCGGGATGTGAAATAATGGGATATAATGTAGCCTCCCCGGAGGCAGCATGCGTGTGTTCATAGTCTTGGCTCAAGATCAGCCAGACAGCGGTATCAATAGAGGGCGCAAATCTAGTCCGGCTATGAGCTGTGAGAGCTCCGTTCACTACGCTTAACAATCCAAAAATTTACCTTGTACTAAAGTGGTTCTAGCTAGAACACTGCAAGATACAATACATACATGTATAAGTATAGGATTTCACCTTGAAGATGTAAACTCCTTGCCCAAGGGTTGTGTCTTAAGCACTTGTCACTATTTTTACTTTGACTCCTTTGCTCGTATCTTTTGTTTCTCTCAGTTCTAATTTTGTTTCTATTGTGTATTTGTATGGTTGTCAGTTTCTTTCATTTGTCAGTGGAACTGAACACAACCCCGTACCATTTATTTCAATTAGGTGTTTATGTAGATATTAATGTTTGCTTACCATTTTTGTTGGGATTACCCGGATTACTGGTTTATTTCTGTTTACTCTTATATTTCTACTATGCTATTTTGATTTTAAGAGGAGTGTATAGTTGTAATGTTGAACACTTGGCTGTGGAAATACTTTGGTTTACAAAATTACCGTGAAGCAAATGTCTGAACAAAACATAATTGCATAACCGTTTTGGAGAAATTGTTCCTATGCACAGACAATGCAAACGCCAGTGAGAAATGGTGTAACCATATCCAGTCCCAATATCTTTGTTGGGGAGAGGCAGGAACCAGTCCAGAATGTAGTCCACTTCAAATCATCTTTGAAACATGGCTGAAGTTCCATCTCCTACATATGGAGGGTTTGTCTGTGCATAGATCCAGTGCGCCTACATACTTATACATGTATTTCCTCCTCACAGGAATTCTCAATTTATGATCTTTAACCTCTACAGGGAGGCATCATGTACCTGACAGTTCGGAGCTGTGCAAAAGAAAGGTCACTACAGGTCAAGATGGCTGACATTGCCCAAGCCATGGTCCAAGGTCAGGTAGAAAACACACCTGGCATCATACAACCCTACACCAGCTCCATGGATAATGTATTGTGTTGATGAGATGTGAACTCATCAGATGTTGAATTGTTACCTGTACATGTAAAGCATGGGGGTCTTGACCACTTCCTGCCAGGCGACCCGTTTTCAAGTACATAGGCTTTATATGCAGAGCCGGAGAGCCCGGAACTGGGACAAAAGAATTGGGCCTTATAACAAAAGACCGTGCTCAGCCACTCAAGACTGAGCTGCTGGGCATCACCAAGATTTTTTCGCTCTCAATAGTGGAGATAATCCAGCCTTGTTTGGAAACAGTATACCATGGTTTGAGGCATTTAGAGCGAGCGGATTACCACTGGGAACAAAAGCTTTCCACCACTGCAGCAATGAGCCACACAGCACCGCTGCATGCTAATCTGGCCCCTATTGAAAAGAGGTCAGCAGCACACTATGCCAGTTTCAGGAACAAAAGAATCTTACGTAACACCGCACAATCTGGGTTCTTTTTCCCAAGGCTGCAGGCCTGGCTGAAATATTCAAAAGTCAATGAAGGTTAACTGTCAGCTTTAGAGTAGTGCCCAAAGAGTCTTTCATGTAGGTATAAACGGCCATTAAATGAAATGATGAATTTTTGAAGAACTTTGAAAATGGAAAATCTTGAAAAGGACCTGGCATCCTGTCTTGCTCAAGAAAAATCCACCCGGCAGCAAGTGGTTAATGCATTGTCCATGTGGCTGCCGAGGAGAGAAATAGGATAAGCGTAGGAAGCACCTGTAGTGGCTCAGCCTATACAGGTTATTAACCCAGATGTTATGCCATCTAAATAACGATTACCTGTTCATTTATGCTTAGCAGTTAAATCTGCTAAGTAATATTATTAAAAGAAACTCTGTGGAGGCATTGTCCTGACATGCCTTTTCTTTTTATTACTGGTACATGTTTGCTTTTTCGTCCAATTTACCATTCGGAATTTCAACTGGGTATACTGTAATAATTGAATTGACTATGTATATAGTTTCAGTCTACTCCTGATGTTAAGATACCAGTCAGTGGCCAGGAACCATTTAAGAAATGTAAGACAACTTCTACAAATACATGTGCATCAGAAATGTATTGGTTCACAAGTGCTGTTACTATTGGTTATCGATCAAAGTATTGAACCGTTTTCAAGCTGTTAAATGGTTGTTTATGAGCTATTGTATTATATCTTTGCTTTGACATCTTCTCCTTTAAAGTCTATTGAAATGATTTTTCTCTGAAAAGAAAGCACAAACTGCAAACATAAAGCTACCTTCAGGAATGTTTCCAAAAATATCTCTAGAGTGCAATGTAATGTTTGTTTTGGCTTACAAATGGTTCATGATGCATGTACCCGGTATATATAGACTTGACTGAATGACCGTAATTATAAAATCCTGATGATTAGACACAACCTGCAATACTATGTTTATTTTATAATGATTCATGATCAGTGGGTTGAAGATGTTTACATGTATGTATGTTGAAGTTTTAGATGTTTGGAATGGTCAGGTTTTTTTTCTCCCTAGCCAATTTTTGAAAAGTATTCTTCTTTGGAATTTTCACATTTTAAATTTTTCTCCTATTTGAAGGAGGTGGAGTCATGAAGGTTGGTAATTATGTTTTCAAGGGGAGGTATACGTGTGTCTCATGCTGATATGTCTGATTAGTTTGCTTAGATTCCATGCTGAAATATCTTTGGGTACATGTATGCCACATAAACCATTTTCAAGATACATGTCAATTGAAATATGTGTATTAAGTATACATGAATCACCTTTTTCTTGAAACAATGTAATTACATTCAAATTTAAACCCCGTAGCATAAGGGTAATAATTCCTCATCACGATTCAGGGCAAGCTTTATAATAGCAGCCTGCAATGATGGATTGGCCTGGTATCTTTAGGACAATTTCAACCCCTCTAATTTACTGTGTCATGTGATTCAGGGCAAGCTTTATAATAGCAACCTACGATGGACTGGCCTGGTGTCTTTGGGGCAGTCTCAACCCTTTTAATTTAGTGTGTCACGTGATTCAGGGCAAGCTTTATAATAGCAACCTACAATGATGGACTGGCCTGGTGTTATTAGGACACCTGTTCAGACTAATTTTTTAAACCAGCTTTGGGAAATAGTTCAGTGAAATGCTGCTTTTCATTGGAGGTATGTACATTGTACATGTAGTAACAGTTTCACAGGTGTGGAGAATTCAAAGTCAAAATGTGCTCTAACTTGGAGTTTGAACAAGTCTGAGTGTAAGGCCCATTAACCATTGTCATTCATGATGTACACGTATGTTTAAATGGCTTCATGTCATACACGTATCTTTCAGCGATTCAGTTTAAATGCTATTATGCCACAGTGTGAATCATAAACATATTTATACTGCCCTATTGACTGGTATATTATGTCTATGCCTTGACATAAACTACATGTAAATGGAATTATTAGCAAAGAGAAACACTTCATGTAGTCCCCTCCACACACTCGGACTTATGGTAATTCTTTGATTTCTATCATTCAAGGGTTTTTGTTTGAGCCAGCCTAGTTTTGACGTGACCTCCCCGACTACCAGTCTTTATATCTGAAATTTTCTCAGAGTAAAATGCGAAGCCATTATAATGCCCAAGTTGAGTTGTTTGTAGATTTTATTGTTTTACTGAGCATGTTGAATTTTGGAAGGATATCTTTACGAGCAGGATTGTGAACATTTAACATCTTAAAAAGTCTGTCAGACTGTGCATATGCTTACGTTTTGTTAAACTGACTCAGTATGTTGTGGAAAAGACCTCTTAACGTATGCTAATTTTAACTATTTTAAGTTGCCTTCAAAACAATGACCAGCATTGTTGTGTGATTGATAAGGGCTCTTTGAGGCATTCATGTTTGACAACATACAACTTAGGTGGCATTTATTTTATGTATGATCACACAATGTATAGTTGCAAGAATTCTGATCTTGTTATTTCTGGCTAAGTGTTTGTAATCATATCAGGTGATTTATCTTTACCCCAGGAAATAAGCAATACAATGAGAGATACCAAACATCTTGTATTGTGAAGTCTCCATTTTGTTTCTATTAAAATACAGTCTTTTCTGATCTTTCAAGTAATGCCCAGTAGCTGGAGGACCTTGAAGAGTGTACAGTATCTCATTGCCTTAAAACTAACAAATAAATCCACACAATCTTTTATTACCTTTTCAAATAATTTATTACCAGAAAGCTGAATATAATCTGTTCTTTTCTGATATCTACAAGAAATTGCATCTGCCGTGATAAAGGATTCAACCTGGATATACGAAGATGTGAGATGATGCATACAAATGTTTTACTTGTGACTTGCATGTTAGTTTCAATGCAAAAAAAGAATATAAACCTTTTGTGATACTTTAAATACCTGATGACGATTTATTCACTGTTTGGAGACTGGAATAAGAAACAAGTATTACTGTAGTGATTAAATTTTTATGTTGAAAGAATTTCTGCCACACAGGTGGAAACTCTTTAGCTACATGTATTTATGGTACAGTATTATCAAAACATCAGTCATTAAAGCATGTCACGTCAAACTCACTGGACCCTTAATTGATTACTGCTCTCTTTATAACTGAAGTATTATTCATGTAACCAACAGAAATGTCACCTAAAACCACGGCTATTAAATCTTACCAAATTTAATATGATCTGTATCTTCAAATTCTCACAAAAAGCTATAAAGAGTCTTTTAGTTTTGAATTTGTGACCTCATTACTTCAAATTGTCAATCCGTGTAGGATGTATTTTGGCTTTTCCTCATAATGGAGCAGTCAATTTTATTTAATTTTGAGGGAAACCTGGAAGGTTACAAAATGTAAAGAAAATGGGCGAAAGCAAAGAAGTCAAATCTCAATGTACATTTTGCATATATGATAAGAATTTGTACAGACAGTTAAAAATTATACGTCACCTTATAAAACATGGAAGATTAATTATTTGTTGAAAACACATAAAGTTTTTATTTCCAACATGCAATGAATATCCAGAAAATGTTTTTGCTTTCTGAATGTTTCATCATCCAAACTAATTTGGTTCCCAAAAAAACTTCCAGATACACAATTCATTCTTAAAAATGCAATGAATATCCAGAAAATGTTTTTGCTTTTTGAAAGTTTCATCATCCAAACAACAGTTCGATCAGAAGTTTAGATTTTAAATGGAGATTGAAAAAAAAACAATTTAAAACCTAATCACCCAACTTGCAAAGACATTGCTGGCATTTTATTTTCTAAAGTTACAAGTATACCAAAATATACTTTTTTTTATCAGAGTGTGGCCAATAGACCCATTGCCTGTATTACACCCTACCCCCCCGGCAACAAGCATATGACTAGGATCCAGCCCTCCCCCCCACACACTGCACAATGTTCAGTTGATAAACTGCTTAAAGAAACAACATGCAAGTTTAGAAACCTGAAGTATCCGATGCCAGCTGGAATGTTACTGCTACACTACCATAAGGAGCACTACGCTTTAACAGTAACAAATTTTAACAGAAAAATGGTTACAAAATTTCTACAAGAACTTGACGCAAGCCTCATCATGATGTGTAAGAAGTGAACTATACACTTCAGTGCACGGGGGAATATACAAGCAGTTACTCTACTTTTTGTAATATTCATCTTTCGAGCATAAGTAGAAAAACATTTAACATTGTGTGACAACTTGAATCCAAATATCTAGCATGAAATTCACCAAATGCCAAATCTACCAGAAGCCTTCTGAGAATGACTTGTGCTACTTTTGGTTTTCTAAATGCTATCACCATTAACATGTTGAACCATAGTCATGAAATGTTCTTGAAAGTGCATTTTCTTGAAATATTTTTCACAATTTTATCAATTTTTTACTTCCTAGACAAAAGCTGTCCTTGATTCTTGTTTCACTCTGACTTCCGCAGTGGGGGCAGTGTTTAATTTCAGAATAAAATCCTCATCATGACTTTCTTGTAGAAAAGGCATCCAGCAAATCACTGCCTCCTTGCCTAATCTTAATGATACATATCCTTTGAAATTACACTGAAACACTAAACGAGACTCTGGATTGAAACACCGGGCACTAGGTTGAGCTTTGTGTTTAAAGATACCTCTCTTGTCCACAAAATACAACAGGGACATGGGACCTACATGTACATGTACAAGCCATGTCAGGAGCTCTTTGCAAATACTTGAAAAGCAAAGAAATAATGCTACAAGTATGCAAACAATGGGCCAAACTATATGTACTGTGAGCTTTTTCCACTTTGAAGCAGTCCACAGTGTAGGGCTCATCAGTAGGGCAGGTTGGATGTAAGAGAGATTGTACAGTCTTGTGCCTTGCCTGCTTGAAGCCAGTGGTGTCTTCTGTCGTACATACAGCAAATCCACATGAAGACTGGTGACCTTCTTGTCCTGATATGCTGTACAAAGTAGAACTGACTGGGTTACAGGCTTACTGCCACACCTAGACATGAAAGAGGGAGAAATGGTCATCAGTGACAGCCTCCTAACCGAATATGAGCAGAAAGTGAAAGACAGGAGCTGTGAATGACAACTATTCCATGGGATAGAATGTGAATTGTGATTAAAGTTTGTCACCACTGTCAGCAACTGAAACAACAACGGCCATTTTAACCACGGCTTACTTCACAGAATACTGCAAAGGAAACAAGCATTATGGGCAGCCTTACCTTCATATCTATGCAAAGATGTATTTTGATCAGAATCAGTGTAGTACATGTACATTCAATTAGCCTGTAAGTCTGGTTTCTAAATCCAGAATTGGACTTGTGACCATGGTCACACTTTCTACTTTGGGATGTTCTCTTTAAGGTCTTTGATAACAAATCAACATCAGTCCATTGTGAAATGTAATGTGAAAAAAAATGGCAGAAGCACAGAGGAGAATATTGGCGTGCAGTTTCATGAAATCAGAGACGTTTGTTTTTCATAGTTTTGCCTGTAGCACCGTCCTACCTCGCCAAACTCATACATCACTTATTTCAGAATGTGTCATAGCGGTTTATTAAATTAAAACATGAAAACCAAGTTATTTGAAATGACTTTTTAAATATGTGCTGCCATGAGTCCAACTGTCAACATCATGCTGAGGACAGTTGACTGGGGAACTGTAATAAATGTTTCCCCCTGTGGAGGGTAAAGATGTTCCCCTGATCACCCCCCCCATCAAGTCAGGGTACTTTTTTGAGGAGCGAGGGAAGGAAATATGAGAAAGGCAATTATATCTGACAGATGTCGGTGATGTTGGGCAAGTACTGTGGCCTCAGTTCTTGCTGCACATTGCTTTGATAAAAACATTCCGGAATTCTATCTAGGTCAGTAACTTTTTTAGGGGTGCTGAGACTCCTTGAATCTAGATCATCATCTGGCTGTTTTTAGGCCATACAAGTGTTTCAAATCACTGGAATGTTACACTACTAGCCATGTGGTCTGAATAAACCAATATTACTTGAGTCACTCAGCTAACAATGATTCATTCCTTCACACTCTCTTGGCCTTTCTCCAAGCAATGATATGATCACATTAGTTTGCAATGCATGTGAGTGTCAGTGCAGAAAAAATAGCCAATTATCACTTGCTTCACACACAGATCCAAAGATGAGTGATATCAAGCACAATTACAGGTAATTTCCAGACAATATACATGTAACTTGTTGGGCAGGTGAAGAATTCAAAAACTTCAAGAGTCTGCAAAATCAAAGTCTTTTCCATTTGCATCCTTTTATATTACCTATACTGTTATTCTTGCCTGAGAGGCAAGTATCCCAGTTTGCTTATAGGTTGTTGAATGGTTGTTGAACTACATACTCAAAATGCTTATTTCATTCTCGATCAAATCCGTAATAAAAGCTTGCTTGTACTCCAAGTTACTGGGTATTTTCAAAACTACAATGCAAATACTGTCCAATTTTCTGCATTTACTTCCACATACATATACAAGAATACTTCAGAACAACAATGGAACAGAATTCCGATTTGATTTGCTGCTTTAACATTTAAATGTGCATCAAGTACAGTGCACATGTAACTAGAATTTATATGACATTTCATCTCCATTCACTTGCAACAATTCTAAGACCTGGCACTGACCAAAATGTGCTACAATAATAGGTCCTCTATAGTGGCCATGTTGAAGTTGAACACACAGTCCAACACTTGCTGGGTATTATGAATGCATACAAAATCAATGGAAGGTATACATGTACATGTACACATCTACCTGTCAAAGACTCAAGGAAAACTTGTTGTAAATATTGCATACAATACCCAATGTGTTTACACATTCTCCAGCAAACTTGTTAACGATCAGGGGAACATAAACCATGTACCATATAAAGCTAACCCAGCTTCACTGTGTGACTTTACAGACTGACAATTTAAGAATGGAGGGTCCAATACTTGGAGTGATTCATTTTGACAAGTTGCTTTTTAGAGATACAAGTAGCATCTACAGATACATACCTTGACTGTGCTGTCTACTGCGCCAGAAAACAAGCGCCCTCTTGAGACAGCTAAGCAGGCTACACTGCCCTGATGGCGCAAAAGTGTCTGCGTACAGATCATGTTCTCCATGTTCCATACCTATCAAAAAACCAAAACAAAAAAACCAGAAGGGAAAAAAAGTGAGTAAATGCCCCACGGCAGCATCAAGTGTGGCATGTGATGCAGTCATGCTTGCCATAGCAGGAAGCAGGTGATTCATCACTTTGACAAGGTGACCCAGACTTGTCAAAATCTGTCACAAATACTCCTTGACATGTTGCTATTTATGACATCCTGTGTCATGAAAACAAACCAGCTATGACATTTCCTTCATGTTCAGTTTTGAAAATGTACGACCACATCTGCATATAAGCCGATGACCAGCCAAGAAATGACAATATTTTGAATGCTAAAAAACATTCCATATTAGTCTTGTGTAGCCAAATGTCAAAGCCTAACAGCAGCTGAATACTTTATGCTATATCTAGCATCACTTTGAAAAGATTATATTTTGCAAAAAGGGTCCGATTATTAGATTTTTTGGGCAGGCTTGCATGTGAAACAAAGAAAAGGCATTTTGATAAGTCTGCAAGAGTCGTCAGGTTGAGTATTTAATGTGATTACACATTACATCAGACCTACCAATATGCCGTACTACTTCCTGAGGTCAGGCATTACCAAAAAATAGAGTTTTAATCTATTGTGTGGTAATGCCTGACCTCAAGGAGTATGAGTAGGTTGGCAGCTACATGTAGGTCTGATTACATACACGATGGATTTGGTAGCAGAAACCAGCCCATCCTAAAACCATACTTGGCTGTATACTGCCCTCACTATCACATACTCAAAGCCATGTATGTATTCTGGTTTCTTCAAATTTTAGTTTAGGATCTGTGCAAATTACATGTAAATCAGACATGTAATTTAATACAGGGAAGGAGTACAAGACCATCAGGGTGTGGACTCCTTGAAGTTGTTTCTGTAAAGTGTTTTTATCAGCATCAGAAACACAGTGAGACAAGTGTTCAAAGTAAGAGACATTCAACGCTTTTCCAAAATGGACACTTCCTTATGCTGTACCAACCTTAAGTTTGAATTTGGGAAAAAAAGATGCACATATAACTCCAATGTGGCGACATCTAAACCAGTTCTGCAACTGTAAAAACTAAGAACATAATTCCCCCCAAAGCCAACCCCATCTGCTACTACAAGATAAACAAACAAAACACTTCCCCACTTTCATGAGGGTGCATGCAACTAATTAGGATCATATTAATTGGTCAGCACTTAAACAAATAAACGGTAAATGTACATGTACATATGTGCTGCCTAATGTTGGTATTTCATGAAACATGTCAAAGAAAGTTGAAATAAGTTTCCTGTTCTCCACGAAAAACTGAACATTTGAAGTTTGAAACCACACAGCACTTGGCCTAACTTGAACCACCCTGTCCCCAGGTAAAACTGCAACAAATTGCTTACATGTTGCCATGGTAACCCCGGGAGGGGAGGGGGAAGAAACTCCGTACTAAGATCAGCATTAATTGCTGCAGGTCAGTCTAGCTTGCCATGTTTACACTAATCACCAAAATACCACATTGGGGTACACTTGGTTACCCGTCTGCTCAAAAATGCCTCCCGGGCGGCACTGTCAACGGAGCAATATATTACAGTCTGTAATGCTCAAGTATTTTTAAAAGTTGCTGTGCAAGCATTTACAAGGTTGCATCTGAATCTTGCATCTAGAGCTATGCCTAGGACCTATAGTAGGTACATGCACATGTACAGTCGTACAACATGTATTTGCCAGTTGCAAATAGAAATACATGGGCATTTGTTGAAAACCAACACAGCTGTAGCCCTAGAAACCTGTTTAAGACATGGCGACGGCTACATGAACAAATTACATGTATATGAACAGGGCAAATTTTCTGTATTTTTAACAGTCAGTGAATTGTGGGACAATCAGTTTACAACCACTGAAGTTCAATCACTTTAAGCTAATTATTTTTACCAACAAAAACTTAAGACATCTTGTGTAGAGTATTACAAAGGATTTTACTACAAAAAGAACAATTCTTGCAGATGCACGTGTGGCAGACAATGTATGACAAAGTAGTTAAAATGCTGTCCATAGCATAGGGTTTGGACATTTCTGTGACAAAAGAGCTGTTCGCCAGCATTGTAGTTTTTCATGAGTGTGCAAGCTTTGGCAATTCCCTTTAATACATGTACATGTAGGGAGTACATTTTTGACAAGTAAAGAAGACTCTTTGTATCTAGATCTGTTTCAAAAGACAAAGCAGGGTGTGACTTTTCAATGCTCTTTATTTTCCAAAACCAATTGTCTTATCTTTCCTCTGAAATGGTTCTTACCACATCAGTCATCACTATAAATAACCCTTCATGTTACATATGCACTGTGGGCACATGCTGGCTCGCCCACAACGCAGATAAGACATAGTTGCCAAATGATTGATTCAATCAGTCTCTGGAGCTAGACAGGGCAAGTTTTGAAAGCTCTACAAATGGACCCTGGGGTGAAAAAAGAGCAAGTTGATGCTAGGACTAGGTGTGGTAGTGACGACACCCCTGGCGTAAAGCTGGCAATGCAGCGCCGACCCAAACAGTTCCTCTTGCCATGTGCCAGGGGAGTTAGCCCACGCTGAAACAAGAACATGTGGGCAGCTGTGATAGTGAGTTCCCGACAAACTTAGAAATTGACTAACAACAAGGGACACCTGTCAACTTGTTGGCTGGGCACACATCAGTAGTAAACTAGATCCCTTGTTAGAGTTAAACCGGGCATGGTAACACTAACGACACTGTGAAATGCAGTGTGTTGAAAAGGGAAAATTGAAAAAATGACAAACAAGCCTGGGTAACCAATACACATGTGAATAGTCAGGTGTGTTCTGCCTGACTGGAATGACTTGGGCTACTTGAAACAAATTCAAGACATCCAGTCCTTGACAAACATCTTAGTGTCACAGGAAAAGACTTGATAACAATTCCCAATGCCACAGGCTATGAGCAGCATAACAGTCAGGGCCACTTGGACTGACAAGAATTACTGAAGATGTAGCCATTATCAAACAACTGAACTCAAACTCCACTAAAACACCACAACTGTATTATTTTGATGGATTTAGAACTGCTCAAAATAGAATCCAATCATTACAAATACAAGGCATAAGTGAGATGGTAAACTGTATCACTCTTGCACTGGGGTATCATCGACTTCGAGACAGAATTTGAGAAGGAATCTCAAGGAAAACTAATGAGCATTGAAAGTACTGCATGCATCAGCCAAGCCATGGAACTCACCCTGAGAGATCGGTCGTACGAAGCACTGAAGACTCTGGTCGTTCCTGGAGCACTGATGACTGCTAGAGCATAGACTGTGCCCACATGACCAGTCAGTGTCTCAACTTGTTCATAGGAAGCTTTGTCCCAGACCTGAGGAAGAATGCAAAACACACATACAAACGACTAACATTCTGACTGGGCTAATGTGACACAATAGTACATATGTATATTGGGAGAATAATGTTCCATTCTAGTAATGGATTCAATGAATTTGAAGTTAGATTCTGCAATGTGGGCCCACTCTGTCTACACTCTCTACTGTCATTGCTATAATGGTAGATCCTGCTATCTGGCCTATTAATACCTCTAACCAAATGGCTGATGTAAAATTGATGACTCTAAATACACTGTTGCGAGAGCAGTCAAGAGTAAACAACTACAAGCATACAGGGGATGGAATAATTAGGTCACAAACCAGGCAACAACTCTGGTAACAAGTTGGGTCACAAATCGAGTCACAAGACAGGTTACAAGTTGAGTCACAAGTCGAGTCACAAGACAGGTTACAAGCTAGCAAACAAGTAGGTTTGAGGTGCTACATGTGTAACTGTGCATTAAAAATAACAAAAGGATGTCTTTTGTGACAATTCATCTGAGTAGATGTACAGGTAGCTTGAACCTGAATGGCTTGTGATTGCCTGTTGACATGTTTGGATGACTAGATTACTGTGCTTGTGAACAACTTTTGCCCCAAATCATATTTTTCAAAACATTCCACCACTCCCGAGTCCTGCCACATCTTTCTCAGCAAGAGGAAAAAGATGACTTTGAACTGCAGAGGACTTGCTTTTTCAAGAGAAGGGATGCCAACTAGTTACACTGGATCAAGTGAGGAAATCAATGCAGTATTCCTGGCTCCAGGAGGACAGGGAGACGAATGGATAGGAAGCAATGTGATCTCTACCGCATGAATCACTTGAATGCTTCCTTGTTGGGAGCTGTGTTAACCTTAATGACCTCAGTCACCTAGTATGGTATCAAAAGATTAAAGTCTTCGAGACTGAAAAGACAGATTTTAACATCAGATGAATGTATCTGATAGTCAGTGGTGGCATGCATAAGAAATGGATGAAAATTCAAATATTTCAGGGGAAATCTGGCCTGTCCCCATCTCAAAAAAAGACAAGAAAAATAAAGTATACCCCTTGATTGTCTCATCACTTCAGAGCCACACCTAGATTTCTTGTCTGTACTACATGTACATTTACGTACATGATGAACAGACCCCATACAGGGGAATTCAGCTAAGAACACAAATCCTCAGCCCCCTAACGCACCTCCCCCCTCCCATCGGAGGGTCAGTCAGAGATCGCATTACGAACCAAGCCGGTCCCGTTACTGGCTTCCTAATCAAGTTACTACTGACAGGAAACCGGCGAGTCTAGCACAGCAGGTGACAAGCACCGTTGCAGGGGATATCACTCGTATCAAGCTTCCTCCTCTCCTTAGAGGCCAGAGGAAGAGAATAAATACATTAAAGGGCCATAACATTTACCAAGGTAAAAGAAAAACTGTCAACTGATGTTTCTATTCAATATGAAAAGCTAGCAAAATAAGGACTGAGATAATGATTGGTATCCCATGTCATGCCCAACCATCCATGTAGCAAAAGTGGGCACGTAGAACAATGATTTGAACAAATTTGATTCCTCATTCCAAACCAGACTATATCAACCCCTAAAAAATGGAATTATATGCCTGTAAATAATTTTGCTCCAAGCTTAAAAATTGAAATACATAAAAGTCCAACACATGTACAGTGTCATTGTCTGGATACACGTAGAGTCTGTTTTACCCAAAACCCCTGCCCTTTTAAGTCTCTTAAAATATATCAAAAACTCTCCTGACATTTTTAACAAAACAGACTGTTTTGGCCGCTGAGTTGGACGAAGGTTGAGACCCCTCCTTTTTTTATCTTTCAATGTCAGCTATCTCATCAATCTATCACATCAACAGAAAAGAAAAACCCCTCCATAATCATTTCCACGAACCAGTGTGACGTGCATCAACACAGATAACCATACACAGTGTATGATTGATGAATACTAGTTTCCTGAACATCTATGACTTAACTGTGTAACCAGCTTGCTAACGTGGCTCATCCCATTAACTCTAATTGGTGATGAACCAAAATAAAAGGGTAATCAATCAATTCAAAGTTGACTTAGATTGAAGTCTGTGATGACAACATCCTTTTCACTCAAATGTAGTCCATCTCCATGTCATTTTCAAGAAAACAGCAACAGCTCACATGGATGTCCATATGAGTAGGATATGGCTTGAGCTAGGCCTTGTTATGAGGGCCTTATCATGATTTGAATTTAAAAATGTTCTCCCCCCCCCAAAAAAAAGTTGACATTAGATTTTGTGGGTACCGAAATCCAAATAGCACTGACAATAGCATATTCTGCCAAATCCATGACCTCTGTTGCTGACTTCCAGTGAATTGGGATTTTAGAGTCCTGCCACAACTATTTTATGAGATGTTTGTTGTTTTGATTGTGACAGAATACAAACAAAAGCTTGACAGCAGAGTCAGTACTGAGATGGCTCCTTGCAAAAAATCTAGATGGGAGTCTTATAATGTCCAAGACGTTAGGGCTTGGGGTCAAGGACAGCTAACTGTTCATTGTGTCCAGTCTTCTGTGACTTGGTAGTAGCACAACAATCTTCCTAATGAAGTAATCAAAGGACTAAAAATGAGATGTGCACAGTGATATGTGAGTGATATTTATCGCTAATCTCAGTCAATGCTTTAGTTGTTCACAGCTTTTAGATGGATCACTTTCATACCATATAGCATATAGCACTTTCTACATATAGCAGTGACACTAAACTCACTTGACTCAGGTTGACAAAAACTTACCAAAATCATTCCATTAAAATATAGAAATAAGAAATACATGTAAGTTGAGCATGTCCCTATATTGTAGGAACTATTCTGACCCACTAAATACATGCATATCATCAAAGGTGATACAAAGATAACCTGTGAATCATCACATACAACATATACCAGGCTTTTTGCAAATGCCTGAGGCATCACGGTGCCAAGGTTCAAGTCTGCGGTTGCCAGGTAAGTAATCAAATTCAAGCCAAATGCTTCAATGTCCTTTTCCCCCAGTGTTTCAATGTTTTGAGACATGATTGATTATTTAGTGAAGGATTAAATGCCAGGAACCTGTTAATCTTGGTCTTCATTATTTTAGCTATCCCTTGTCGGAATCAATTCAATAACGATCAATAACCATTAATATTGATTGGCTTTGATAAAGAGACTGATTTCTTTCCACTCCATAATCATTCATTTTGCAATCCTTTTAATGCCCCATTTCTTAACAATTTCTTAAGTCTACGGAACATGCAGCTTTAAATCTTGAAGACTTTCTAGCATTAGTTCTGAAGACTAAAGACGTCTAGACTTGTGAAATGGAAAAACTTGGTTGCTGGAATGCAAGTAAGATTTCATTTGATGTCTGATATTGGCTTACCCATCCCCTCAAAGAGGGAACGTGGCTTATAATATTCGTCCGCCAATATCTTTCTAGATCTTCCTGACTTCCATTAAGGAATTAGATTAAGAGGATTTTCTTCATTTTTTTCAAACTGGTATAATAGCTCCCTCTTAAGTATTTACAGCCTAATTAAACAATTCCTATGCACTGAGTAACAGTTTAAACAACCTTTTAGACTGATTTTTTTTCTGAAACAGCTTGACCTTGCTATGCAGTTGATATCTTAGAGGTGTCTTCTGATGACCAGGCATAAAGCTTGCACTTTGAGAAAAACGAGGAAATTCCAATCTTTACAAAATTCTGTACAGTGTTTTATATTTTTCATGGCGAGAGTGTGAAGTGAAAATGAAGAAATCAGCTGATTGGAGGAAAAGTTGCATGCCTGGATGACATAGCCTGACCTAGATAATGATTGTAGATGAGTGAATGTACATATACATGTACCTGAAAAGCTTGTGGGTCAAATTGCAGGAAGGTCTACTGTATTTCAAACATTTAGCGAGGGGGATCTATCTAGGGCAACTTAAGACTTACGATATAGCCTCAAAAGGTCTTATATCATACTGTTAGAAAAATGATCCCATGATGTCCTTGTTTGAGCAAGTCACTAGCTTTTAGGGCCTCTTTGTTTCTTACAGATCTTAATCTCGATCAGTGATCCTAAAACTGGTTCACTCAATCCATTAGATGAGATTTGGTGTCAGTGAACTAACGATAGATTACTGATTAGCGATCATGATCCGGTTGAAAACCACCAGGCCTTGCATGGTCACTCTTCCAAAACCTTCAGATTATATGCTTCAAAGTGCTACTTTCAGCAGCCTATAAGCTAGATGTTTCACATAACTGTGTCGTGACGGTCATCAGTGTGCTCTGTCTACTGTCCATGAATAAATATGGCTGTCATTGCTCAAAATCACTGAGCTACGCAGTAGGGTGTATGTACATGTACATGTAGATAGGTGGGCCCCACTTTCATGGTAGGACTGGGCATAATTGCAAAACATTGCACTTAATCCATCAAGCAAAACAAATTTCCCAAAGGTACATGTAGAAAAGCAGTACAGACAAATGGAAATCACATATGGAACTAACAGTTCACAGCATTCACTGGGGGTGGGCCTTGCATGAAAGCAGCAAATGACTGGTGCAGAACAATAGGTAGTGACTAGGTAAAACTAAGGTTCTAATTTCATTAAACTTGACAGGTTTATGGGGACTACTGCAACTCATTCAAGGTGACACAAAGCCTAACACTGCACAGAGGGTCCCGATCTATGTAACAATAATATCCCGTCTGGAAATGCTGCAAGTAGGTCACCATATCAGCTAAAATTATTCCATGTGGGCCACATGGGGCCTCTCTCTCTCTCTATCTTATTTCCTTCTTCACTGTACCATTTGCCAGCACCTGAAGTATTCTTTGCGTCCAATCAAAACATGAATGTATACTTTCGTAAGGCAAATTTGATGATGAGTATTTTAAGATGATAATATGTAAGTTTAAATGGGTGGAGGTAAATTTGACCTGAGTCACAATGATGAAGTGAAACTAGGTACCTAACCACAGAACGGTACTCAGTTCTAGTATACAAACCGTGCGTCTCACGTGCAACAGTATGTTGGTATTTATTGTGGAGAACCGTTTCACTAAATATGCATGTGTATTTGTGTTAGTATTGGGCTTCTTACCTGTACATAAGCACAGAACCACTCTGCAAAGATAACGAACGATACAGGATCCAGGATGTATCCTGTCAATACAGGATATATTCCTCGTACAGTGTATGTAAAGATTCTTGGAGTGTTATGACAGCATTTAAATGTAAGCCCTACATGGCTTGTGCTGAGGGAACAATTTGGTTGGGAAATTTGGGGCTGAATTGTCCCACAATAACCAACATTAAATGCACACACAGTCCCCATGACAACGACATCAGTATGCATGTATGAACCTGACAAATGTAAATGTGCTATGCATGTATTTTTTCATTTTTAACCTGGTTCTAATCCTCTTTTTTAAAGGTTCCAGTCCTCTTTTCTTAAAGGTTCCAATTCTCTTTTCTTAAAGGTTCCAACCCTCATTTCTTAAAGGTTCCACCCTCTTTTCTTAAAGGTTCCAGTCGTCTTTTCTTAAAGGTTCCAATTCTCTTTTTTAAAGGTTCCAGTCCTCTTTTCTTAAAGGTTCCAGTTCTCTTTTCTTAAAGGTTCCAATTCTCTTTTCTTAAAGGTTCCAATCCTCTTTTCTTAAAGGTTCCACCCTCTTTTCTTAAAGGCTCCAGTCGTCTTTTCTTAAAGATTCCAATTCTCTTTTCTTAAAGGTTCCAGCCCTCTTTTCTTAAAGGTTCCAGCCCTCTTTTCTTAAAGGTTCCAGTCATCTTTTCTTAAAGATTCCAATTCTCTTTTCTTAAAGGTTCCAGCCCTCTTTTCTTAAAGGTTCCAGCCCTCTTTTCTTAAAGGTTCCAGTCCTCTTCTCTTAAAGGTTCCAATCCTCTTTTCTTAAACGTTCCAACCTCGTTTCTCTTAAAGGTTCCAGTCCTCTTTTCTTAAAGGTTGCAATCCTCTTTACTAAAGGTTGCAATCCTCTTTTCTTAAAGGTTCCATTCCTCTTTTCTTAAAGGTTCCAATCCTCTTTTCTTAAAGGTTCCAGTCCTCTTTTCTTCAAGGTTCCAATCCTCTTTTCTTAAAGGTTCCAATCCTCTTTTCTTAAAGGTTCCAATCCTCTTTTCTGAAAGGGTCCAATCCTCTTTTCTTAACGGTTCCAATCCTCTTTTCTTAAAGGTTCCAATTCTCTTTTTCTTAAAGTCAGTTGTGGGATGGCGACTTGACTGTAGGATTGAAAGCATTTTTGATGTAACGCAGGGTGCATAGTTATAGTTGCTTCTCCACTGTACAATGGGACTTGTGGAAAGTCTAAAGAAGCAAACAAAAACTGATGTTCTCATGGGAAAAGACGTGCTACTTATCAGTAATATACAAAAGCAGCATGTCCCATGTCACTTCCACATACATCACCACGTTTATAGGGGTATGCATTTCTTGTTGACAAAAAAAAATAATTCTGAATGCTTTTCCTTGTCATCCTTACATGTATGCAGTTCTCATAGGTTCCTGCGATGATGTGATGGCTGGTGACGGCAATGGAATACACACTACCTCCAGATGTCTGAAGACTGTGCACGATCTCCAATGTGCTCATGTCCCAAACCTACAACAGGGAAAGGATTAACAAACGAAATGTCATGACAGGAACTTTAAATCTCACGAATATTGCTACATGTATTTCAAGAAGTTTACTAAAGTTTGATTATATATTATGAAGCCTTTGTGGTTTACAGCCCTGCTTGAGATCCACATGAAGATGTTCTACGGAGAACACTTCTTAACATGTACATGTATCGTTGCAACAAATTTTTAGGTAAAATCAGCAGCAGAAGATATGCTAACGGTAAGTCACAGCCCTGGTGTTGGTGCGATACTGTCTGCCTATAAAGACATTGAGATAGCTCTACCATTGCCATCGTTTCCAGATGGATCCTGTTTAGGGTGTCATTTTGTAGCATGGACAGTGTACCATTTGTGAAATATATTTTGTGTTCACTATCACCATAACATTTCTAGCCATCAAGTTTTCTCTCTGTGCTTACATATAATAAAAAATACTAGCGCATTCAGAATTATCCTCATGGACAAGAACCCCACGCAGGGGGACACTCTTGTTCCCTTTCACACAGCAGGAACCATCAGTACCGCCTACACAACTACACCCCAAATCCCTCCAACACAGTGTTGTAGTCAGGACCAGACATAAGACTAGACACAAGACCGTCACAAGGCCATCACAAGACCATCACAAGACCAGACACAAGGCCATCACAAGACCAGACACAAGACCATCACAAGACCAGACACAAGGCCATCACAAGACCATCACAAGACCAGACAAAAGGCCATCACAAGGCCATACACAAGACCAGTCACAAGTAACATGGTGAACAATGACAAACGAATGCTTTTGTTGCAGTTCATTTGAATAGCTTGAGACTTGAATTCAGACAGGAGGTGTCGTGTTCGTCTCGTGGAGTCTTGTGATGGTCTGAAGAGGTCTCGACTACAACAGTGCCCCAACAAACTACAAACAAAAAGCGCCCCCAATTTTACACAATCTGCTCTTGGGTTGAGAGCATACTAGCATCACATACATGAACATGTAGAACTTTGCAAAGCTTTGATGAGAAGGTTCTTACAGATTCAAATCATTTAACTTTAAGAATGGTAGGAATGATTCTCAGAAGTACTTCAATGACACAGCTTATAATCTCAGGAGCAATGAGTCAGCAAATTTTGCTTCCAGAGTACTTGGCTACCTCTACTGCCCCTTCTGCATCATGTCCCCTCTCCCCCCAGTCAGAACGGGATATGCTTTATCACACACAGGTGTTGGCACAGGAACCTGGTATATCCGTAGTTGGCTTAGCAGGTACACCTGACAGTGCTTGATCAACCTTCAGTACGGAAGCCCAATGTGCTCTCCAAACAGTCAACGTGTCAGCCAAACGCTCATTGCAAAAACAATTGGTGTGGGTCTGTATCCTCTCAGATTGGACTTAACAAAGCAATGGCCGGGGGAAGAAATAACATCTTAGCGCTGGGGGTTGCTTGAGGTTCCCAGGATGCATTAGTCATGGCAAAAGATGAAACTTGTTAAGGTAGAACATGGCTTTAGAATGAAATCGGGAAACTTGTTTGTGCTTGTTATTATTTCAAGTGTGAAGACTACATGGTCAGTTCCCATAACTTCAAAACACTTGTCCAGCACTTCAACTCGGGCTACATAACACTTTGTATCTTTCAAGACAAAACAGTCACTTTTTTATTCACCCATGAGCAGAGCAAGCTAGAAGTTGAATCAATTTTTTGGCAAATCTCCCTCCTCTGAAGGTTAAAAGAAAACACATTTACCATACCTCTGTGCTTGATGTCTTTGAGAACTGATCAAATGATCTTTCAAGTTGTCCTGATGTCTATGTGTATGATTCGTTCCAGTGTCTGAATAAGTCTATGAAAGGTCCGGCCATGAGCAAATTGTAAGTCAGTTGTACATGACAAGGACCAAACAGCAACAACATGACTTGACACGAGTATGGATGACTTGTGTCTGACTGAAGATGACTTGTGAGAAGGACTTAATTGTGAACTCAACTACTAAAATGATTATTTCCAAACTCAACCATTATGCGGATGGTGTTGTTGTAGTTTGCATGTTCTTACCTTTATTGTCTGGTAAGATCCACTATAGAGGTAGTTGCCATTAGCAACCAGTGCTCTCACCCAGTGGTTCAATCCTGTGAGTTCCCGCTTAAGTTCATGAGTGTGTACATCCCATACCTACAAACCAAGAAAAACATAAGAGAAAAATTTCAGTGAGTAGTGAAAAGATTGCGTAAAGTTTTATGTAAAACGAGGACCACATGTTCTTTTAAAAACAAAAGCAAGGCACAAAATGTACCATGACACTAAATTGAGACTCACACCCACACAAGGGCCACTAAACTAACTTTGATACTGAAACCAAGACCTGCTTAAATGGTCAGGTGGAATCTGTTAGTTTTGTACCAATTGTATCTGTACTTTACAATTCTTTCTCTATTCATCAAGGCTCTGTGTCAGTGTAAATGACCCTCTGAACCTTTGGTTTGTCAATCAATAGGAATCAGTGCCATATTCAGTATTCTGACAGGTGCTTCACACATTCCATGTGAATCATCATCAAGATTCCGTTCACACCTCGAGTTTGTGCCACGATTGTTTCAGCATTAATTAGAACTGCACTTGTGTGTTTCCTGCCTGTAATTGATTAGACATCTGCCACAAAAGTTTATCTCCAGCAAAAGCAGGGTGTACTCCCAAAACCTTTCATTCATCTCTACAAATCCAAATCCTGATCCTTGATTTGTTTCAACATTCCTATCTAGTTTTGCACATTTTCCTGCTCTATTTATAAATGTGTTTCCGCTGTCAATGTATACTTGCATTTGCACTGATGTCCTCACAGTTACTGGTACATATATGTACATTTACAAGATAGTACGCTAACAACCTGTCGAATGCTCAGCAAGCTTGAATTCGTACTGGTACATGTAAATCATATTTTTCAGCTTTTCTTGGTGGAGTGCAGCTTGGTTAGTTTGAGACTCATTATCAGAGGGTCAGGGGTTCGAATCAAGCTGCTAGTAGTTATTTCAGCTTTCCATGATGGGGGTGGGGGTGTAATGGGTGCCATAATTACACCTGTCGCTAGAAATCAACCTGTGATAGGAATTTATCCCATCTAGGAATATAGACCTTTTTAGTTGTTTCACACCAAGGGTACTGGAGATACCATAAATACTAGCATGATGAGCTACAGTAGCTCCAAACAGACTCACTTTGTTAATTTCAACTTTGGTAGCATTTCAGTTCCTCTTTAATATACCAGGTATGTACCAGAATGAATAATTGTTCCAGCTATGGTAATAAGAAACATTCCATTTTTGTTAGACCTAGCTACATGGGAAGGTTGCAAATAAATATCTTGGTTCTTCATTCTGCTTTGAATTACCCATCTTTGTGTAGAGGAGGCAACACGTCAAGCACAATCTTGATTTTTTATAAGGCCACTTCAAACTACATGTATTAGAGAACTCAAATCTGATCCTCAAAAGGATTTCTATAGATGTGAGGTTTCTTAGAAATGCAACCTTATCACACAGTAGTCCCTTGCAGTAACAAAAAACCTTGGTTATGAGTTTCTTCTTCCTTGATGAATAATATACATGTACATGTAGCGCATGACTGGAACATTCTGTGCAAGAAAATGGAGTCTTGTACACAAGAACAAAATGCATGAATTCTATTCCTTGTAAATTGATTGAACTGGGGTTATTTGTTCAACCTCAACAAACTGCAGGTAGCTTTTATAGGAAGCATAAAAACAGTTTATTACAGCAGTGAGAAATCCACAATGAAAAAGATCACATCTCAACGCCTATGTTAACCTCAGAGACAACCCCTTCGGGACAACCCATAACAGGAAGTAACAGAGGGAGTCACTCTCATACCCCCTCAACAGGACCCCTCCAGGCACCCCTCAAGATGCCAGGGGGCGATTGAGAGATGTCCAACTTGCTTTAAACAGTGGTGGAGATCCTCGGCAATATTTCAAGAGCAGACATTACTGACATGTTTATAACTTCCGTCTTCCTCAATTCTCTCCAGATGATGCTGATCAGGACAAAAGCTCATCTTCCCTTTCAACACAGAAAGTATCCTCTTTGTGTCCCCTATGACAGTTACCCCTTCTGAAATAATACCTCTTCAGAGGTCACAACCTCCAATAGGAGAAACAGGTAACAAAAGCACTCATCAAAATGACAGGACATAAAGTAATTTTTTGTACACATCTCCGCTACTTTTTATTCAAGTACAAGTAGTTGTTGACATTGTCATTTTCTTATTTGTTATCGTGAAAACCTTGAATGATCAACAACTTGATTTTAAAACCTTTCCTTGTGGTGAACTTGACCATACAATGCTACTGAAGAAATAACAGAACAAGAGAGAAAAAGTTCAACAGAAACTGAAACTTGAGATTTGAGCTGGCTGGGACTTTGACTTGTGTCTTATGTCATAACCAATAAACAAGCTTGCACATGGAGCCCTAACATATTTTTTTTTCAAGACTTTGCACCAAATTAAATGTAGGTACACTGTACATGTACATGTATATAAATAATATCCACTACATGTAAGTTTTCCAAATTGTAACTCAAACTGTCATTTTGGTCCTCAAATCCTGATATTAATACATTTTTCCCCTTTAATTACATTCACCTGGTCACAAACACAGTTCCATACGGACCAATGGAATGTCCAAATAACTGTTTACACATTTCCTAGAAGCACGTGGCCAAAGACCAGAGCAAGTGAGGTTACGGCTCCAATCACTTCAATTTCAATTCCATCTAGTGCGCCATGTCCAACAAGTAAGGCTATGGCTCCAATCACTTGAATTTCAATTCCAACTACTAGTGTGCCAAGTCCAGCAAGTAAGACTATGGCTCCAATCACTTCAATTTCAATTCCAACAAGTGTGCCAAGTCCAGTAAGTAAGACTATGGCTCCAATCACTTCAATTTCAATTCCAACAAGTGTGCCAAGTCCAGTAAGTAAGACGATGGCTCCAATCACTTCAAATTCAATTCCAACTAGTGTGCCAAGTCCAACAAAGCTACCGCTACTTGATATATCTCTTGGTCAGTTCTGATGAGAAAGGGCTTCCGGCATTGAATTCTATTTGACAGGCTGCCCCTTGTCATTATACACAATTACACCCAGTATCCTTTGCAATTTACCGGTAGAGGCAATGTTCAAATATTGCCCATGCATTCCATCACAAGGCTAAGACACATATACATGTACAAGTATCTTCAATGGGTTGTCACTGGTAATATTGTCCAGGAAGAATTAATCACAACTTTGATCAATAACATCCTACACAGTAGGGCTGGAAATCTCTACCCTTCGCCAATGGTACGATACATGAACACAGTGACAATGGAGTCTTCTTTTCTTCTAATATCTGCATGAAACACTTCAGTTACATCAACATGCTGCTTTACATCTTTTAATTCATCATCTCAAACAGCTTGATCAAACAAGTCATTCCTGTATCTATCAAAGCTTTATAAAGACTTACATGCAAGAAGTAAAGTCTGTTTGAAAAAAATCTTCATGGCGCTGGGTACCTGAACATATATCAAAATAAGCAGTTTAATCACTTGCTGCCGAGGAGCCCGGTTTCGAGCACATACCGGTAGGCTTTGTACATGAAACTGGGGGAGCCCAAAACTGGACAAAAGAGCTGGGCCTTGTAACAAAAGACCGTACTCGGAACAAAAGACTGAGCTGCTGGGAATTGCCAACATTTTTTCAGTTGTCAGTAGCGGAGGAAATCCGTCATTGTTTTGAAAGATTATATCACTGTTTGTGGCATTCAGCACAAGTGGACACCAAGGACAAAAGCGCTCAAGCACTCCAGCACTCCAGAGATACAATACTGCTGCACGTTAATCTGGCCCCTATTGAAAAGACGCCAGCAGTGCACAGTGCTGGTTTTTGGAACAAAAGAAACTTACGTAACAATGCACAATCTGGGCTCTTTTTACAAGGCCTGGCTGAAATACTCAGGTGTCAATAGATACATGTATCATCTGTCACATTAAAGTAGCCACTAGACAGTCAGTCATATGGGTGTAAATGTCCAGCAAATGAACTTATGATTTTTTGAAGAATTTTGAAAATGGAACACCTTGAAAATCCCCTGGTTTTAATTCATGCAACTTCAAAATCTACCCAGCAGCAAGTGGTTAAAAAGTTATCCAACAACTTATCATGTACAAGTACATGTACTTCATCAGCCAACCAAAATTAATTAGGAAATCTGAATTCCCACAGCAAACAATAGTCAGGTTTTAATTATTTGAAACCTACACCATGTGTCAAGAGGCAACACACAGAAAGATTTAAAGGAATGCTCCGAACTAAGGCATTCACTTCAGAGCATGGACAAGTCAAACGCGAACCCTTGAAGCTGGAGGTACATGTACTAATGTACATGTACTGGATCAGGCCAAGTGCAGGTGATAAAGGGTGGGCTGGAGTCACTTCAATGACAGCTTCATATTGATGACAGGACATACATGTACATGTCTTTAATAGTTGAAAGGTTCAGCCTCATAGCCTAAGGCTTACATGCCCCAAGGATGGCACAACCCTGAAACTCAAGACTTAAATATTTCATTTTCTTATTTTTCAACCTGAAAGGAGAAAGTCATGATGATTTCTGCACATTATTTTAAAACAAGCTCATCCTACGATCCTCAACTTTTGGTCAGAGAAGACAAACAGGCGTGTTAAGTTTATTTCCACAGAATAACTGATGGTTCACTTGACATTTGTGAGAAGCTCAATGCTATTCTTCTGTCAGAATCTATGAGTATTCTTCTGTCGTAACTATGAGTGATTGGTTTGACAGATGGAAACCAAAAACAGGTGCAGGCAATCCATCAAAGCCTGGTATCTTCATACAACCCCCCCTCTCCATCCTTCTAAAATTTTCTTTTCATCTTCTAAAGCCTTAAGTCATGCAAGGTGGAAGCACAGAGAACTCCATATGCACACTGAACTCCATGGTCCTTTTCCCCTGCTTCTGCATGATTCGTTCAGATAATGATGATATTTAGCTCGGAGGAAGTCTCAAAAACAAAACCAATCGTCTCACAACTCAAGTAGGAATACAAGTCATTTTTTCCAGATTTTTTATTAGGCTTAGATATTCCCAAGTTCAAGTTTGGGAAATCTGCCTGAATTAGTTTCCCTGTTGTATGGAGATGATATTAAAAAGAGTGAGAGGAAAAGATGACAAAGCAAACCTAAATGCAAGACCAACCCCATAAACAACTTGCAGAGTTTCTACAACATCCCAAAGGTTGACGATTATAAACATTGATAGAATTGAAACACCAGCAACACTAGAATCTTTAAGAAAGTTGCCCTCTGTGAATTCATTCTCAATTTTGGAAATTTATTACAGTAATTCTGTTTGTTGTTGAGCTGGTTTCTCAAACTCATATTCCTTCAAGCTAAAGGCACTTGCGTGCAGTTTTTGCATATGAAGCTTGAAAACCTGCCTTGCAAAATCAGCAGACAGATTCGCATCAATGCACAAGGCATCAGTTCCAATGTCATCATCAATCACATCAGAACTGTGAATTGTGAATAAACAGGACACAGGACAATAGAGATAAGGGCATGGTCAGTTGGGAGAAGCCCTTGGGATGAAGCTCTAGAAGCATTGTGAGGGTCAAGAGATCCTGGATTCAGCATGCATGTACTGTATGAGAAATTCCAATTATCCACGCTGAAGTCGATCTCACCAGTGATCACCTCTCTTTGCAATATTTATCATGTTACAATGTAATTCAGAATTAGAAGCACAATGCGGTGGATGCATGTGTTACATGCCTTGTTGACAAATAGGGTGTCATGATTTGCCCAATGCATGTGAGCGTGAGTGCAATGCCACCACAGTTAAGGTATCAAATCAGATGGTATTACAAAGATGGCACTACAGTCATAGACATGTTCTTCCACTTGAGGTGCATGTACATGTATGTACAGTACATGTATGTACCCGTATATGCACAGTTGACAAGACACAGCACATTAGTGTAGGCCTACATGTATACCCAGCAAGATATGTACCCCCCCCCTTACAAGTTACAGTACATGTCCAATATACAAACACTCTAGACTATTGTTACTTAACACATCCCCCATAGATGTCTGTAAAGAATTCCTGAGATTCCGATCAAACAATGACCAACACAATTAAAGTGGGGGGAAGGGTACTCTCAATCTCATATCTTGCTTCATATGGAGCGTAGAACCATAATACAGTCATGGCTTAATCTTGTTGCTCAGTTAGCTTGAAAGATGACTCAACAGGTGTGCCCAGTAGATTTGTGCTGTTTCATGATTGAGTCCACAAGGCAACTAAAGAAGCCTGTGGTGTTTCATGTTTTTGCATTTTGTTTTTTAAATACAATGGTAGACCAATGCAATTGTAGGACTTAGTAAACACAAAAGTGCATTTGTATGTACAGGTACCCTGTAATGGTCGAAGCAAAATGTCAGATATTTGGAGAAGTTACTCCAACAGGTGACAAAGAGTTGCCACTATTTCTGTGGGATCTGGGGGTCTGCACTCTGCAATGAGAATGCTTCCCTAGCACGCCTAGCATCAATGGTTCCCTGACATGAAACTTTTACTGACTTAACAGACAGTACAATGTACATGTCACACAAAGGATTCTATTTCAAAAGACTTTTATGGTAATTAAAAAACTTTTAAACTGTAATAGTGCACCCTTGGAGACAAAAGTTCAAATTCCCAAAGAGTATAGGACATGGGTAATTACCAACGTCATGCTCCACTTTCTTTTTTTTTATTCTTTCAATACATCTTTCTTTTTTGATGTCTAGCATTTCCACTGAAAAATCATGAGAATCAATTATTTCTTTCGGGCATAACCTACAAATGAATAAGTAAAACAAACACAAGTCCAGTTTCATAAAGGCTTGAAACTAGTGTAGTATTCCATTTTGACCAGTTGAGAAACCACATTTTCCCGTTTTGATCACTCAAATCAGAGCTCAAATACTCGAGTTACTTCTTTGAGTTGTGGAGGCATTTGTGTGGGCCACAACTTACTCAGCACGCATGTGTGAAAGCCGCCTTGCAAAGGCATGAATAACACTGTGCCATAAAAGGTGTTTCACGTGATATATCATAAAATGAAACTAAAGTATATGAAAAAGTGATGCTTAAGTGTCTGTGTTCACATTCTGACTTTAATTGTTCATAAATTCTCAATGAATCTTATGGACATAGGTCATTGATCACGAAGTTTAAGTCAGACTATGTTTTCTTGCAGGAGTAGGTGGCACTGACATTGCCAAATACATTGGGTGCATGAAGGATCAAAGTACACTTCAATTTAAATTTCGTTGTCGGCATTTTGCAGGACGGATCAAAGTATGCACTGAACTTTGTTGTCGGAATTCTGCCCCTTAATTGAGAAGGCAGATAAAGGTCTACACTAAACTTTCCTGTCAGAACAGGCAACCATATGGACAATGTTTTGTCTATTTATGGAGGAAGAAAAACATTCCTCCATGGTCTCTTTTATACACATTAAATGCCTTTGTGAGTTTTCACAGCTCATTGGGCACAAACGACATTAAGAAATGTTTGGTAGATTATTTGCATATAGCTCTATAAAGCAAAAAGGTTTTTATTTTATTAACATTTGAGCTGCTGTGTAATCGTCCACAGACACCTTGTAAAGTCCACAAACAAAACATTCAATTTTGTTTTAAAAGGCCTACATTACGTTTTATTTCATTTTCATTCCCGCCAACATGCATTATCAGATGCTTAATCTGTAAGTCTGCAGCCACTTTAATATCTGTAGGTTCAACATAACCCCTTTTGACCAAATTTGCTCACATGATGAGGGAGGAATACTTTAACTCATCAGTAGATGATACTTCCATCTGTTGAGTGCCGGACTTTACAAGCACTCCTGATGCTGTACATAACGAGGAACCAGATGGGTCAGCGTGATTTGTCATGGGTTGAGTGAAAGCTTTTTTTTAAGTTGGTACTCGGATCAGTCAACCTTTCAGATTCAAAATGGAAAAAAAATGTTTTTTATTTAAAAAAAATTGGGATCCACTGAAAAACAATTTACCAATATAAAAAATACTTTCATCTGTCCTCATTGAACATTTTTCTAAAAAAATCTGTACACCAACTTATAAAAAAGGCCTCCATTAGGTTGCCTTCTAGCTTTTCTTTTTTTTTTGTTTTCCAATTCATTCCATTCAATCAATATGTACTTTTCTACGAGAGGAGACTACACTTCAAACTCCATGGAAGCTTCCTTTAAAAGAATCCTTTAAAGCCACGATTATTTTTCTACTGGAGTTTCCCCAGCAAGATACACATGTACATAAAAACATTACGCCTTAAGGTCAAACCAGTACCGTGTCGTACACGAACTCAATGTACTGTGCATCACTGTGCAGTATATGTAAGTCCAAGCACAATGTGCGACTGCGTACGGATGAAATAAGATTCCGGTTCTGGAAAGATCCGGCAGAAAGTCGCACTGGCCACCTGCAGTGTGTTGATGGATGGCGTAATTGATAGTAGACAAGGACGCCTTCCCTGGGGTATAGATAAACATTGAAATCCTGGCTGCAGAGAGGGCCAGATTTTTAAAAGAGAAATTTACCTCACAAGAAAGCAAACAAACTAACAAATTCTGACCTAAAGATAATGACCGATGACAGGCACAATACTGCCAGGATTTAGCAAGACTCATTCAACATGTAAATCAATCAAGCAGGCTGCCTGTTTAAATTAATTCCAAGGACACAACTCATCAGTACTCTAATCTGAACAATCGTGTATCTTTCATTGCATTGTCGACCACTGTCTCAATCTCTTCTTGTGTAATTGCACTTGGCAAATGTGACTCACACTCAAGGTGAGGTGTCCCAAAATATTTTTCTTGCATTAGCACTGATTTCAAAGCTAATAAATTACTTTACTCTTTGATCAGTGGGGCTAGGTCAAGGACTAGCATTCTATTTCTTGAGGGCAAGTTTCTGAACGAAAGCATTCAAATTAAGACCACGTGCCTCTGACCTTCAGAACCAGCACTCAAAGTGCCCTTCCTTCACTCTAATTGAAATCACTTTCCTTACTTAGCCAGTGGCCTTTGTTCTGACAATGTCCTAGGCAAATCCAGACTTTTCACTGAGACTCTTACAAGCTCCTTCGGTTACTATTCACCAAAACCTGCAGTATAAAACTGACACACTTTCTAAGGTTTCTGTTTACATGATAGCATCCAATCACAAGATCCCCAACACAATTACATAAGCACTTGCCTCAACCACAGAATGTCCTCTCAATTCACGCACAGAGAAAATAAACACTTCACGCAGAAATTTTAAAGACAGCATACCCACAATACCATATTCCCACAACTGCTCCACTTAACATGGCTCAATATTCAAATTCCGGGGCTGTTGATGTTATAGCTTTCTGACATCAGATTTCATTGATAACCTTTGTGAACTACCTGCCAAGATCAATTTCTGCTCTTGTCAGTTTTTTCCCCAAGTCTTACATTCATATGAGGCTTACAGGTGCAGACCCTTGCCTCACCTGTCACTCACAGGAAGACCAAAAGTCATCATCAATTTTTTCCTCCTCTTTTAGTATCCCAAAATAGATTTGTCGGTCAAGATTTACAGAGAAAAAAAGAAGGGTTGCAAAAACATGATCCACTGAGAATAAAGGGTCTGAGACCGTGAAGTTTTGTCCTTCTGGAAGGGGGGGGGGAGTTCAGACAAGACCTGGGTGTGTTCTGGATGTTTCAGAGGAGTAACATCTTGTGATTATTCTCTAGAGTAAACAGCAAAGGAAGCAGTACGAGTGACAAGGCAGCTACAGTGTACATGCCTAAGAGGCCTTGACCTAATTTCTGTGATCCAAGTACATGTACAGGTCTGGTGAAGTTTTGGCACTTTTGTTCATGAGGAGACAGATTAGACCACTTTGTACTGGAAGATGTATAAACTCACTTAACAATTTGTTTTGTCAATATGCACAACATCAGAGAAATCTGAAGAGGTATTTGTTTACTGTATGTTGAACTTGATTTGGCTGCTGCATAAAGCTTGATATAAAGTAGCGAATAACACTCCGTTGGTGCACCCCAGAGTGATAGAATATTGTTTGCTTACTTGCTTGCTCACTAGCTCAACTGACCCGACTGAGTCAGTAGTTGTACGTTTCGCTGTACATGTACCGGTATACACATGTACATCAAAGGTTGTTGCTCAGCATCACATTCTTTAAAGGTTGAAAGTCTGGCCAAAGTAATACTACTAGAAGGTGGTTAAGAAAAAGGTATATTTAGTATGAGTGTATATGCGAGGAAAAGCATGAGAAAAGGAAACACGTACGGTAATTGATTAAGTTACACGTACAGAGTTTATAACTATCTGAAACCAATACCACTTCCATGACAACTATCCCCAAGTTGTTATCTCAAAGAGCAAATCTCTGTAATGTGCAGATGCAGAAGTTAAACACATCAGAAAAGACCAAATGATTTTGCCTTTGTTTCTTTGTATGTGCATTTATGCGAGGTACTGACTACACTGTTCTATCACAAGTCCATCAAAACTCATGCAGTCTTAAGCCAAGTCACAAGCTATTCAAATGGAGTGTGACAAATGAACTCCTTCGTCA
Source organism: Acanthaster planci (assembly GCF_001949145.1). The sequence goes on from NW_019091491.1 coordinate 644,100, forward strand.
CTGTGCACTCCATTACTGGTTGGTGAATGGTTTTATAAAGGACTTGTAACTGGACTTGTGATGGACTGGACTACCGCACTGCTCAAATGGCCTGCATTGAGCCGATGAAACTTACCTTAATGACTTTGAGTGACCCACTAAACAGCATGTTGTTAGCTGCAACCAGTGTGCAGACAGGATTCTCATGAGCTTGAATCATCTTCTCCTGCTCCAAGGTGTCGATGTTCCACACCTGTACAAAATCCAAGCCAACAATTCTGTTACTGTCACATTAAACCACAGCATGCCAAATGCACAAACAACCATATCCCCTAATTATTCCTGGTGAGGATGATTTCTGTATACACTTTCACAATAAAAAACACTAATGAGATACATTTATAATAGTACCATACTTGTGCGTAGGGTATGCATCAGCTTGCGTTTTGGGGGAGTTATTTAGGTACAAAAAGTTCCACACAGACTATCAGTGAAAAGAACATTAATGCATACATGTATGTAGGACATACAAAGAAAAGAAAAGTCTTGTAAATGTTGAATTATTGGACTACTAATCTTGCAGCAATAAGCATATTGCAATCCTGTCTATACACTTATTGAAATTCAAATGGCTTTCAAATCAACTCGTTCTCAAACTTCTCAGTAATTAATAAGTGGGAAACTTGCATATAAGCAAAGGAAGTTTCACTCACGATAACAGTGCAGTCTGCAGACCCGCTGAATAATCGATTTCTGAATGACAAAATGAGATTGGAATGAAAATTTAATTCAGATGATTTAGCAAAATGACGAACTAAGACTTTCCAACACAAGCACATTAATGTAAGCTAATCTAACATGCCTTAGAAAGCCAGTTCATACTCGGAGTGAAAGCAACACTGAGCTTACTGTACCATGTTAAGTTCTTGTACAGCAAATTTGAAAAAGTCAAGTACATGTACAAACCAGTCATGACTACATTCCTTACTGCACTACCAAAAATTGTAAAGTGCAGCAGTGGGAATGCTTATAGCAAACACAAGTGTTAAAATAATTTGGTCTTATAAGTCTTGATTCCAACCAAACAATGAGATCACAGGCTTGATCCCAAGACGGCATCCAGTAAAATAATTGTGACATCATCAGCCAATGATTTATACCCTTAGAAACCCTTTCCTTCCCTTACCAATACAACTGCACATTTATGAAATCTACAAACCAGTGTAATTTCCCAGTGTTTTAATCCCTGACAATATTTAACCCAATCTTTTGTAGATTACTTCTTACCCATGTGTACAAAGTGCCAGCACAATGCCATTGTGTCCTTCTAATGTCTTCTGGCAGGTGTAACTGGTGCAGGTGTCCCATACCTTGATGGTTTTATCAGACGAACCACTGAAGAGGTAATCACCGTACACACATAAGCACCATACAGGTCCCTGAGAACAGGTCAAACGCATTAAGAAAGATTGAATTCGGATATACATGCAAAAACACACAGAGGGATCATTCCCATAATAAAAAAAAAGCAAAATCTAGTCCAAGATGCCCAATTCAGATCACAGCCTATCATCTGGAGGTGGATTTTGAGCACCCTGTGACATCAAAAATATCTTAGGTGCATGTAGAGAAATTGTGCAGTCCAGCTGCTCTACCAGACATAGCCCATTGCTAGGCCATTGTTAAGTGCAAATCTTGCGCACGCACACTTTGGTAATGAGCGCCCTGAATATGTGTGTCTATCAGAAGATGCGCAATATAAGCAGAAATGTTCTCAAGTATTTTAGGTTTCTTTAAGATCTATTACAGGAAACACATCAAACTGATGTTCTTGTATGTGTGAACATGAGTAATGTAGAGAATGGTGGTCCATTCCAACAAATGTGTGCTGAATTGGAAAATGTCAACCACACACACATGTACGGGTACATGTAAATACCTGATGTCCTACAAAGGTTCCCTTGCACTTGAAGACTTGTTGTGGGTCATACACTATTTGAAGAAAAAGAGAAAAATATGTTATTTATATGTTATTTTATTTTATGTACTTAAGTTTACATGTACATGTATGTGTATACATCACATCACAATGGATTCCTTGATAATGCACATGTAGACGGCACATGAAACCACACATAGATGTAAGAAAGATCTTAATTTCTGAAGAAGACAGGTAAGAATTCTCTTGAAGAAAAGAAAAGGCTCCGTCAGGATGACAGATGACGTTGTTGCTATGAGACTAAATGAAAAACCAAGTCTCCCTCTCAAACACCCTCCTCAGAGGTATCGGTATTAAAAAGCTGACACAGCAAATCAACTTCCATGGAAAGAGAATACAGAATAAAAACAATCTAAGATATTGCATCAGTCCTAAAGAGATCCTACAGACCTACATGTACATGTAAAAGAACAATTGATCTTTGAATACACAAAATTGTTGGTCTTCCAAAACAGCAGGCAATAAAACTTCCACAAATTTGGATCTACATGCATGTACCAACCTTCCTTTCATTCCTTGACCACAAATTCTGAGATTGTTCTTCCTCAAGTAATGCCTCATTTATACCCCTTTTTTCAACAACCTTTCCCCAGTAATGCTTTCTAATTTCCTTTGGCAGATCTAATTTCCTATGACATGTAGCATTTCTCCCAAAATAACTGGGCACACATCATCCTAAAAAAGGATATTTTGTTTCAAATCTTTGTCCTGACAGAGCAGCCCCGAGTTGGCTTGGCTCAACTCCGCGATGGATGATCTTAATATTTCCCTTCCAAGTGGAAATCTTTTTACTCATTATTTGCGAAAGTATTTTTTTTTTCATCTTTTCACAGCAGTGTGAAATAGTCACAAAGTGTGACACATGTACTGCAGACAATGTACCATGACTCGAACTCATGTCCAACAGCTGGATAAATTAAAAAGCTGGAGTTTATTATATCAAGGTACGCAATAAGAGCAAAGTATACACTTTGTGTGAAAGTATGAAGGGAGAATAGCCCCACAGTGGCCAAAAGAGGGTGCTATTGTCACAATAATGGTAGGGATTTATGAATGAGTGAGATCTACCATAATCATGTACACATACTAGTAGTACAAAGCCAATTTCACACAAATTATTAATTGTCAAATTATTGGAGAGATCCATGTACATGTACATATACAACTTACATATACATGTACATATATCTGTACATGTACATTGTACATGTAAGTTGTTGCAATCAGCTTCACTGACTGTATGTTCTATGAACCTTCTTACACAGGTCTAACAGAATGATAATTGTACACATCAACTCCACTTTATTGGATTGTTGGAACCGTATATTTTGTTAAAACTTATTTTTTCCAATAAAAATTTTTACAAGTACAAGTTCAATAAGAAACCCTCACACATACAGTAAATACTGCATGACGGTTAGTTGATGAGAGAGATGCGATGCCGAGATTTCACTGAGATAGGGTAGGGCTAGCTACCTCAACTTCCCCTAGTCAGCTGACATTTCCTGAACTCCCCTTTCACCACAAGATTGCCCCAACCTCCTTCAAAAAAGAAATTCCACGACAAGGTGGTGATTGATGAGAGTAATCTAACACAGATTGAAAAAGTGAAAGTGGTGAATATCTTGCAGTATTAGATAAAACAAAAAGGGAAAGAAATCACAGTGAAAAACGTAGGCTCAAGTACTCTCAGAAATGTTGCTCACTAATACCTGAAGATTTCATTTCCGTATTTTGTATTATTCAAACCTATGAAGCACTTCATTCAAGGCCAAAAAATCTGATCTGAAACAATCCTCTTCTGACTAGATCAAATTATGAACTTCAACAACTTAAAACCTCTGCACAAGGACACACAGAAAAGTGGCACTTGATGACAAAAACTTGTTCAATTATCAAAAGAAATGTAACATTTTTACAGCATACATGTCACTTTGCATTACACTTTAAGTGTCACAAAGAATCATAACTATCAGGGATGAGATTGACTAATTTTTTAAAAAGCTCTAAACAGCTGAAAAAAAGCATGTAGCTGAACTGTGAACACCTCCGATACACATACTTTTGTACACATCAGCCAGTGAGGAAAAAAAGCTGAAATCCAAAACAAAAAAGATGAAAGCAGCTAAAATTTAAAGCTGAGAAATTTCATCCGCGGACTAAAGAAGACATGTACAGTTGGTTTGTTTTACCACATGTACTGGTACTGGGGGTATTTGTATGATTTAGCAGTTTGAAAGGAGATATCATACAATATTTCAACTTTTAATTGATATTGAAGAGTCAAGTCTGTTAATTTCCTATGTTTTCCAATAAATCCCAATATAATTTTCCTGGAGTTGGCCTTTCATGATTAGGAAATGGTGGTTGAAACTTCTCTTACAGGCTGACATGTACATTGTATCTGTAAGGTGGGAGTATTTTTATTTGGGGTTAATTTCTGGTTTGTCAGGGTTCAGGGTTGAGTTTTGTTTTGGAAATTAACCAAAGTTGTCAGGAGCATTGTGGGTCTTTGGGATCATTGGGCATTAGGTACATAAATGTAAACGTTTTACTTTCTTTGGGTGAGCAGGAATCCATTTGTGCTCAATTCAGGACTCATCAGCCATAAGAAGAACTGGACGTAGCCCAAGAGGGGAATGTGACAGAAGAAAATCCTTGAGATATTTGGATAAATTTAACTACACTTCACCAAGGAATTTATGGATCGAATTCATTTATGACTGGAAGTCCTTTCAAATCTAAACAGAAAAACATGATTTGCATTGAGTGTTGGATAGTAAACTTTGATAAACAACACAGTAATGTACAATGTACAATGAGACTCTAGGGGCCATTTCTAGTAACCTGACACATGGTACCCTGTGTACATGTATATGTAATTTAGTATCACCACTCAGTATCTCAGTATGCTCAGCATCAGCAGATCAAATGGGCAGGCCAAGTTTCCCAAATGCCAGATGACTGCATCCCCAAATGGCTCCTCTATGGGACACTCAGTCATTGCTTTAACCACTATCTGAAAGTCTCCTTGAAAGATTTCAATAATGACATCGAGTTGTGGGAGTCCCTAGTGGAAAACTGCATGAAATGGCGTGGACTCATCTCCACAGGTGCCCGGACAGCAGAAAAACAACAACCCTCAGTGCCATCAAAAAGCAAGAGCTGCGTAAGGCAAGAGCCTCCAGCACCCCCAGAATCCCAGTCACTCATTGGTTAATTTGAGAGAGAGGGCTCCTTGCCCAGATAGGCCTCTTCACGCAGCCATCTCTGAGCCCACACCAGATAGACATCCAATCAGTATGGAAACTGGTCATATTTGACAACGAATGGCGAAAAATAACATACATCAATGTACCGTACATGTACTGCAGACCAAACTAGCACACAAGAACCTATATGAACAGAACCTACATGTACATGAGCAGAACCTACATGTACATACACGTGTGTATGTACAAACAGAACCTACATGTACATGTGTATGTACAAACAGAACCTACATGTACATGTGTATGTACAAACAGAACCTACATGTACATGTGTATGTACAAACAGAACCTACATGTACATGTGTATGTACAAACAGAACC
>NW_019091491.1:650053-662367 GCF_001949145.1 Acanthaster planci
CCTGACAAGTGAACTCCACCACTGTCCACAGCAAAAAGTCAGGAAACATGCTTACTACATGCACATTGTACTTGCTTCAATATGAAATTCACACACAGTACCTTGGAAATACGTCAACGGATCAACATACATGTACATGTGTACATATTCTTTCAATTCACCACATGCGAGTCAGTCAGCCTTGCTTTGGCCATTAAGCAAAGAACAAACAAAAATGCCATGTGGTCACAATGGACCTACTGTATAATAACTAGTACATGAAGCGATACATTTCAGGCTTTTAAAAAGCATCTTCAGAATCCCTAACCAGTTCTGGAAATTACCAGTATCAAGACTGTCCTGTTTTAGCATGTCCAGTGTGAAGGGAAGCATTCCAATTACCTCAAGCATATGGTACAGTAGGTCTTTACCACTGTTTACAGGACTTGACATGTGGTGTCAATTATACAGTGCAAGGTTTGATCTTAGAAGACCTGTTCAAACCTTCAACAGGTTCTGACCAGAGCTGAAAGTGGACAGTTTTGCAGCTTTGTGGAAATATCCAATTAATTAGGATGGACAAGCAAGTTTAGATCACTCTTCCAATATAGCCAGATACATGTACAGTGCCCGTACATGTCAAGTGTTTTCATTCTAAATTAGAAAGTCATCATTTTGTAACAAATCTGAAATCCAGTCGGAAAAAAGAGAAGTTGATAGAGTTTGGCAATGGACTTACACTGTGTATACACATGCAGCATATTTTACACAATCTTGACGCAAGTGACTCATCAGGACTTAAACCACTTTACATGTACTGGTACTATACTCCAACCTATGGTCTACTATGGTCTCCAACCACGGAAAAGTTATGCGAAAGCCATTTAGGCTATTTCCTATCACTGACTCCAGCCAACAGATGATATCAATCAAACATGAAAGTACACAAATCACAGACAAGGATCTGGGGGGGGCCTTTAGGTCTAATTTTCTGGGGCAACTCACTCCACTCAAAGTACATCTGAAACCACAAATGCAGTGATAGTCAGAGTTGTGATCTGGTTTCTAACACTTACCAGTCTATAAGCTGGAAAATTCAACACATGCTTTCCAGGAGGGGAGCCTAGATTTGGAGGAGCAAGGAAATCCACAGTTTCCCTTCTATACCACCTCCGGCAACTTAAAGACTACAGGGGATAGAGTCAGGTTTGGTAGTTCCTTATCTCCAGTAATATGGCCCTAAAAGTAATTCAGATCTTGATGGATGACAAAAAACTCTGGCTGTACTGTGTAAATGTAGGAATACTAGAAGTCTTGTTTCTTGTCTATACATGTCACTGTCTGTGTAACACACTGTCAATTGGTCAAATCCAATTTACTATGGCAACCACAACTGGATTAATTTCAAGAAATGGCCAGTCTATTTACCTAACATACTATTCTGAGGCTAAAACTGCAACTGATACGAAAACACACATTTTGTTTCAAATTACACTTCCATTTCATACTTTTATATCACCAAATTTAATAGAGAACTTTTGTCTTTGCATTTTTTCAGTTTAGGGCCTTTTCAAGGTACATATACATGTATATGCTTAGTTTTCTCACACAAGTCTCTTTTCAACTCACAGAATCACTGTTGACTTCTGAATCCATCAATTTTATGGATCAGTTTATCTATATTTTTTTATTTTGTCACTCACCTCCTGCAGCTCCGGAGTTAAGTCGAGCGTTGATCATAGATAGCTCTGAGTTTAACATTGAGTAGCTCCTTCTGTTATCCATCAGCTCATCAGACATGCTACGATTCTGCTCGTCGAGTTCAACTATAGTGAGAAGTCAATGATCAAGACAAAATAAGTTGAATTCAACTACATGTACATGTAGAAGCAAGGTAAGGTACATGTACCTTGTTCCCTTCACCTAGGTGACCAAAGGTTGAGTGTTATCCAAGCTAAGATGAGAATTGAGTTTTTCTGCATTCATCTTGAGAAGTTCTTCTGCATCTATGAGTAGGCACATTTTTGTCCATTCTTGGCCCAAAGGTAAGATTAATACCAGCTAACAAATGCAAACATTTTACATCTGATTTTGATTTCTTCCAATATCAAAAATAATGTGTTTCACTGAAGAAAGTATCAGTGTTGAATGTTGCCTTAATGGTAGCTAGATAAATCTGTTCAATTTTCAAACATGTCAAATTTAACGGCTTCTGGCTAGCCCACAGCCACGATGGCATGCTACTGCTCACTCACTGGGATCACAGTTTTTGCAACGTGCTGCAGATACTTGTAAAATTAAGTCATTAAAAACATCATTAACTAACAAATCACCTTCCCCTCCAAAAGAAATTACAACAAAGAAACAAACACCCCAAAACCAGTAAACAAAAATAATGAAAATACAGTAAACTCTCGATAACACAAACCTCAAGGGAATGGACAAATAAATTTAAGTCATCCAGATTTCAAGCTAATGAAAGTTTGCAAGTCTTGCCAACACATACAGTGTACAAGTAGCCCTACTTTGCCCTCGCGGTGGCTAGTGGAGATGTTACGAGAGGTTATTTCCTTATATTCAAGAATAAATTTCTTCTAAAAGCATTACTTTGCCGAGATTTCATGTTGTTCTCATACAAAATTTTCATATTCTAATGATAAATAAAAATATACCACCAAAACAGTTTCCCTTTTTTTAACAATTCTAAAGTTCATTCAGTGCACAGCGCAGCGCAAAGCAAACGGCCTTGTGCTTGCTCGCTTGGCTGAGGCTGGCCAGGCCCAGGGTTTTCCTGTTTGGTCACATAATCCTTCTTTTTAATCGCTTGAGGGCACACCATTTTGCATTTCAAAATGTTAGAGAGCAGAAAAAATTTAAAAAAATATTTGTGTGTTTTTGTTTATCCTTTCATTCCCTTACCTTTCCTTTTTTTAAAGACTCGAGTGAAATTTGGCGATGCAAACCAGCATTTCCAGCACAGTGTATGTCACAATTGGCATGTGAGCAACACACAAGTGCTGCAATTGGGAAGGCAATGGCAGCCAGACTTTAGCCATGGCATGCACAAAGCTTCCTTCAGTGCAGTCACATGGCCACTGTAACAGAATCAACGATTGGACTGCATGCACGTGGGCTCATTCTGGGCCGCGACAGCAATCAGGCTTGCTTGAAAGCCGGGATTTGTTGCGGTGGTGGTCACAATGAGTGGATTACAATGGCACTGGCAGCAAGCACGCTCACACCTCACGCAAAAAGACGAAGTGCGGTTTGCAGAAATGACTCATAATTAAAGCATCCATGTTCTTTTTCCACTCCTTGTCAGTAATTTGGCAGCGGTCTTGTTGGATCAGCCCTTGAGAAACTTTAAGTGGATGTAGTGGTGCATTTCGAGTTATGGAGGTATTTTTATACATAACAGCCTATTCTTGTGGTGAGAATGAAGAATGTCTTTGAGATAAACAGAGTTTTAAGTTAACCAACTTTGAGTTACCAAGTTTACTGAATAAAAAAAATAGAGTTGGGTAAATGTAAAAGGAGACATATAATGAAACAACATATAAACTTGAAAAGTAGTTGAAAGTACCGGTATCTGGCTAGTAAGATTCATGAGATGGAGATCAGTCCAAACCCTAAAACAACTTGGACAGGATGGCCATTCTCCTAAACCACACACTCACGCAAAGTCAATCACAGTAGTCCCTTGTGCTTCCTGATGAATTACCATTAAACGTGAAAGGTCACTGGAGAGGTCACCTTTCTTCTAATCCAATCCTACACCCATCTGTGCCTGGCTCTCAACCTGACCAGGTCCTAATGACTACTGACATAAACTGTCGGATCATGTCACAATTTCAGAGGACAGTTAAACTACTCCCCTCCGTTTCAGTCTAATATCAAGTTGTCAGCCAATTTTTGTCACACAGATTATATAAATAGCAATCTCCCCCTCCCCATTCAAGCTGGAGATATGAACAAATGGAATGACTGCGATCTGGCTCAGTGTGGATAAAAGATCAAAGCCATGTACAGTGTACATGTACTTTGTCTTCATCCTTTATTAATGAAGACATTTTCCACTCAAGAGAAAATCTTGAATTCATGAAGTACAAATAAAAGTGTACTGTTATTGACTGCAAAATCAAACATTTGATATCAACATTTATGAAACTAATACAATTTCAAAAGTAAAATACTGGTGTTACATATACCTGCTCATGTGAAATCCTAGGGAAAAAAATACAAAGATAATTACACAAAATTGCTTACCTAGCGACTTCTCCATTCGGCTCATGTTCTCATCTAGGTAGTCTGTTTCGGAAAAACCAAAGGAAATGATACTCAGAGAGTTGGATTCAAAAACACAATGAACAATCAGTCGTGTACAATGCAGGAAAAAAGAGGAAATTGCGTTAGAAGCACGAGCCTGTCTTGAAGATCAGACAGACAAAACAGAGACAAGGTGACTTTTGTTGCGTCGTCGCACCATAAGACTGATCTGTGTAGTGATAAAACACAGACCTCTGAGCACGTGCATCTCAGTGAAACCGGATGACATAAGGGCCCTCTGTGGCAAGGCAATGATGAGCAATGTGGTTGGATTAGTTGCTTATGAATTCTTTCGGGAGGTAATGGGTAAGGGAATTGGAGTGGGAATCATAGAGATTGAAGCAGCTCAGTCACTACTTGTATGTCTTGGGTGGGGCAGAAACAGGAAGTGGTGGGTTTACTCATTTCACTGGAATCAGGTAGGTTTTCGGTTTCGTCTTGTAGGGGCACTGGATGGCAGACAGCATGACTAAAGCTTTAATAACCTATTGTTGCAGTTGATGCCCCAAGCGCGGTTACTAGTGGCAGACAGTTGTGGTATTGTCTGTGACAGATGGGACTAAACTACCTGCAATACGATGCGTAATGCACGTACTTGTAAATGTATGTATGAAGAAATGACAAAAATGGGGCGGGGACCAAAGGGAGTATGTCACAGGAAATGCACCGCAGCCAGTCACTGTGGAAAATGCAAGATGGTTTCCCCTCACCTGTAACAATTTATCTTCTCAAGGATGTGCATGATTAACAATTCTCAGCTTGACTTTAAGATTTTGATTTATGCTGGTGTAACCTAACATGACTAAGCAAGACATGTTCCAAAAAACTTTAGGAACCTTTGGGTAGAAGTGGCAAGAATTTGAGGTCAAGACTACTTTGAGAGAGATTTTATTTCTTTTTCTTTCCTTAAAGAGGCCAGAAGGGTTCAAAGTGCACACTTATTTTAAACATAGACATGTAGAAAGTTTATCTTTTAAGATACATGTACATGTGTAAGTATACCAATGAGCACGACAGGCAAGTTAACCAACAGCAGGAGCAAGATTTAAATCTATTGTCCAGAGCTGCTACATGTACATGTAGGTCTCATCTGAAGGTACATGTACACTGTACATGTACAAGTGCACAGGAAGAGTAGATGGCTACCATACAAAATTGAATACTGGAAAATTGAATATCTTGTATAAAAAGTGACCTTCTGTAAGTACTTTCTGGCCACATGTGACATACTATGCAAAAAAATGTCTTTTAACAAGCCTGGAACAAAGCAAAATTAGTGTGTGAGCCTTCCATTAATGAAGCTGTGATGAGACACCAGTGTGCTTAGGCTGCAGCCATTTCCATGTTGTTTTACTCCTGGCTATGGCTGAGATAACATTTAAGCCAATGGAAGGCAATGGCTTGAGACAATGGCTGAGACAGCATGTGCCTATGGAAGGCAATGACTTGTGTCTGCAGCCATTTCTGAACTGTTTTACTACTGGCTATGGCTAGATCATTTGAACACAATCTATCACAAATGTGGCTTATTAGTTGCTAGAGCTATGAACTTCATCCTGGCAGTCAATTTGTCAACCCTTAATTACAGCATTTCCAATGGAATACTTTGAGCCATTTAGTGGTGGTAGACAATCTGGTTCTTTTGTACAGTCATGACAGTTGTGCAAGGCTTGGTATGCACACACTCATACATGTATGCCTGGAGCTGGCAAACAAATCGTTTTTGTCTGCCCCCCAAGGAGTGTCTCCAAGTCTTTCATTATAAACATCCTGTGTATTTGTCATTTTGAAAAGCACACCATGACATCAAAAAAGCTCCAATCAAGAAACTGTAAACACAAAACTAAAACAAACATGTACATGTACCATATAAATTTATGGTTTAAAATACTTCAGTATAGCTAGAAACTGGTGCAATGTCTGTTACATTCATCTGCCTACATGTAAAAGTACTTTGCAGACACGATTAGTGAAACCTCCACATAGGGTGGAGATACTGTAACTAAGCTGACTCAACAATCAAGTTTAAGATGGGGGATTAAAGCTTGGTAATGTCAAACAAAAACAGTGCCTTGGACAACTGCATAGCTTGGGAAAAAACAATAGACTTGATTTCCGGTGATGTCTCTAGGTGTGGTCAAGTATAGACTACTATTATCAAAAGGGATTAAAGTGATCAAGAGAGGAGTTTGGAAATGCTAGTGAGACTTTGAATCATCTGCTTGTTAAGAAGCTGGGATTTTGAAGAGTTACCAAATACAAATTACAGAATTTCCTGACCGACAGAGTTTTCCTGAGGGAAGAACATTCTTCACGGTATAAATTTTCCTGGAAATTTCCAGCTTCTGGAACCCATTACGTTAGCAGAATGATGTTGATATAATTTTAAGTTCCTTGCTTCACCAGCAAAAGTATTTATAGTAGATAAAGGATGTTTTCCTTAATGGTGATGCTCATTACAACATTTGCTGCAATCATGCATTTCACAAGGACCACAACAGAAAGCAATTTGCTTGTACATGTACCAGCAGTTGTAAGGCATTGTGAGACATTTCCATGTAAGTGGCACATACACGTATACACAATGTCTCCATTAAAAAAATCCAGGTTGAACACCTCCTGCAAGTCATCCTAAACCGTGGTTCCAAATCTACCAATGCAGTCCATCAGACCTGTCAGAGGTTTCACGTTGTTTCCTGTACATGCAATACATGCACTTTTGTGATTTGAGGAAGCTGGGGATGTCATGATCAGCAGGTGGTTGAAGATGATTAACAGTATCTCTTTAATTACCATCAGATGTGCAGTATGGAGTCAGGTTGTACTGATGGTTAGTAACTTACATGTACACATGTACATGTACCCTACAGAACGTGCCATCAGGCAGAAACAGCAGTAGCGTTACTCAACCTAAAAAAATACAGCCACAAGAAGAATTCTGGCACCACACATATCAAAACTGATTAATACCAGCAACATCTGGGCTACGATTCAAAAACGTCAAAACTGAAATTCCTGCTCCAACCTGCCAAAAAAACCTACACATTCGTCCTTGAATGACAAGAAGCTGATGGTCACTCCCTCAGGATCTGATTATACAAGACAGACTGGAACCTAAGGGTACATGTATCCTGACATACAACATGTGGTGTTAAAACCAAAAAAAAAAACGAATCCCCTCTCCAGAAGTTAAGTAGTAATGCCAATCAAAATGACAGTGACAGATGTTGACACAGAACAGAACTTTTACTTGTCCATATGACTTTTTCTGATCTAATTACTTGTAAGTTTACCAAGGCTTGTACTAAGACAAAGGGAAGGAATTTCTGCAGGAACAACCTTAGTGTCTAAGGCCGTTTTCCAATACTCAACTGTGGCTCTGTCTCAGGCTTCAACTGTTTTGTACTACCTGACTTGGATGTTGTACATGTAAGTGCAATAGTAAGTGCGATAGTGCCACAAAACATCAAGTAACATGCAAAAGAGCCAAACACTGCGGTACTTCAATTTAATTTAAATGCATCAGGCCTACATGTGCAATCGGGGATTGATTTCCAAGAGGAATCCTGAAACGTAGACAAAGTTTTCAAAATCAAGATTCCTTGGCTTCCGTTGCTTCCATGAGAGATTTAGTCCCATGCTCAAACCACATGCAATAGGGGACACATGCAGCTGTTGCTGCAGAAATTGACCATGCGAAGAAGGTACATGTATTTGCCTGGCCAATTTACATGTACCGTAGGTTATCAGAAAAATTTCCTACTTGCATATTGCTTGTATTGTATAAGGCAGAGATACCACATCTTAACATTTTCCACTTACAGAAACCATGTTACAGAGGAAGCCATGCTTTCATAATCAACCTGCGAGCCATAAAGTATCAAACAAATCTGGAGAAATTCGATCAAAATGAGGAAAGATATGTGTAGAGGTTTCATGGAATTTTGGAGTGATTTGATGTAATTCGCTGTGGCATACAGTACTTTCATGAGAGGTGGACGTTGAGACCTTGTCTCGAGGGACACCATGCCACAGGATGAGTGCCTGGTAAGGCAGAACTCCAGGCAGTTTATCCAGAGATGTTAATAGGTGAAACAAAGATCTCATCTATCATGTCATCTCAGAGGAAATGCATTAAACATGATGCAGCCTTTCAAGATGGAGTTGTTTCATGTTGAATTTGCAACCTGCAACCATTTCTACCATATGTATGTAATGATTATCTGCCTGCATTCCTTCAACAACAAAAGCTGCCAAATATCTTGAAATCAATGTACATTTGAAATTTTGGAGTTTCTTATACATGTACATGTATACCAGTACATACTGATAGAAAGTTACTTTGTCGACAATGTACATGCACATGTAGAAATTTGATATACATGTATGGTATGGTTGCAAAGCGATGCGTAGAAGCGTTTAGCTGGTACTCAGTAAGTAGACTGCACTCTGCATTTGAATGTAGAATTAGGAGGGTCAGTCCTGGGCCAGTTTGGATTAGGCTGGTCCTGAGTCAGTGCTGGTCAGGACAGCTAGGGCAGTCATGACAGTATGGTACATGTACCTGTACATGTACTTTCAGGTTGGGCCTACAGGATCATGTACATGTACATGTAGATTACATTATAATGTGTAAAGCAGTGTTAAATAACATCATTCACAGTGTATTCCAGCTGAGTTGGATTAGGACAAGAGATGTTGAGACTTTCCATGTTTGAGGCCAAAAAGAAACTCTGACAGCAGTATAGCCTGGTGGTAAATGGACACAAAAATGTATTGGGTACACATATTTATCAGTCACATAAAATTTATGCATACTCATACATGCATTTCAGGCCAGCTGAGAGCACTCCAGCACCTGCCAACAAAAGCCAAGCAGGGGCAACAGAAAGGAAAGATTACATGTACATGTACAACTTGGACACACCAGTGAGTAAGAAATAACACACTCTTAAATGTACTGTACTGTGGTTGATAACTCAATATTCAGACTATTTGCAGGTGCAGGAAGTATGACCCATTTGATAAGTAACGTTAAATAAAAGGTGCTTTTCATTTCTTACATTTTCAATACTGAGGGTGTAGTTCATTTTGGAGGCGTCTGTCTTGGACTATCATGACAGAAGACTTAATAGCTTCCTCATCCACCGGTATGTATTGTGAATCTTCAAGGTACAGGGGCTCACAATGACTTGCTTCAATGTAACAACAGATTTATTGCTCCATTTGCTTGGACACTGTTTTTTCTAAAACTATCAGCCAAAGTGCTTCCATTGGTCACAAATGAATAAATGGATCCTCAACCACTTCATGTCAGGGCATTTTTCAATGTTGATGATGCTGGGCCGGCATGAATATCATTTTTTCCGTTTTCAAAACCCTTCAAAAATTCATCATTTCATTTAACGGTCGCTTATAGCCACACCAAGTAATCTTTAGGCACTACTCTAAGTTGACAGGTGACCTTCATTGACGCCTGAGTATTTCAGCCAGGCCAGCAGCCTTGTAAACAGAGCCCAGATTGTGCGATGTTGTATAACTATCTTTTGTTCACGAACCCGGCTTAGTGCACTGCTGACCTCTTTTCAATAGGGGCCAGATTAAACGTGCAGCAGTGCTGCGTGGCTCATCCCTGCAGTGGTGGAGCGTTTTTGTCCCCGGTGGTAATCCGCTCACTCGCAATGCCCCAAATCCTGGTATACGGTTTCAAAACAAGGCTGGATTATCACCACTTTTGAGAGTGAAAAATGTCGGTAATGTGCAGCAGCCTGGTCTTTTGTTCAGAGTACGGTCTTTTGTTACAGGGCCCTGTTTCCTTTGTCTGAGTTCGGAGACCCCAGCCACCCATATAAACCGTACATCTCCAATCCTGGATTCCCCGGCAGGAAGTGGTTAAAGAGGCCTAGACTGACATTTACAATGTAGTAGCATGAAAAGATTGTAAGTCAGGTTATGTGCCCGAACTTAATTGAAAACATGCTGTTGGGTACATTCATGATTCTAGTGATTTTCAACAGTTTATATGAGTATCTGACAGGTGTGCAAAAAAGATTTACAGCTAACAGGTGCACCGTACATGTACCTATTCTCCACACAACCAAGGCCCATAGGACAATGGGTGAGGCCAGATGCTGTCACAAATGGAAATGAACAAAAGAAGAGGAAAACTTCCTGGCAAAAGCCAGATCTCAATTTTGGATGAAAATTCACGTCTCCCAAAAAGGAGAATTTTGATGCTTATTTCAACTCCATCTTAATTATGATTGCACCAAACTCATTTACAGTATTCAAACCAATTCTGCTTTACAAAGATGGGTCCTCAAAAGAACATAAAAAAGTCAATTTAATTATTTCTTATCATGCCCTAAGTCTGTGTTTGCCCAGAAAAAAACTGGTTACACACTAGGTGCTGTCTGCACCTGTGGACAGGCTTTATGGCTACATGTACATGTACCAACCAGCAGCTAACCCTAATTATACATGTACATCTAAAATGCAGGCTCAGGTTTCTTTACTTTTCTCACATTTAACAAACTCTGTCAATGTATGAAAGCATACAAACCAGGACTTGTTACCCAAAAATCAGAGCTGCCAACATTTGCACTTTCAGTTAAAAATCTGTTACATTCATTTTTAAGAAGCGGGCAGAAATGTGACTAAAAGTGCCCCATTTAGTAATGATAAAAAGTCAACTATCCAACCATCATCAATGCAGCGCGATCCTAAAAAGCCAACAACTCACAGTAACATCATCTTTCCTGCAAGTACATGTACACGTACCGGCACATTCTCAGCTACAAACTGTAACAGACTGATTACCATCCTCCCCCCCCCGCCAAAATCCCAAAATTATGTCTCATATTTCAAGCACTGACAAGTACGAGAAGAAAAAAGTGGGCAATAATTTCTAAAGCAAACTTATCCGGTTTGATATCCTGTTGCAATGATGTGGAGTCGTTCCCGTAAGGGTTCACTTCACATCCCTTCTCCCCCTTTCCTCCCCTACTCTATGCTTGATTAGCTATGCCATGAGTTTGCTTATTCTTTCTACTTTTAGAATATGACAGCGGAAAGCAACCGCCATCTTCCCATTCCTTCTGGTGAGAGGAAAATGGATAGAGTATTTTAGTTGTATTTGTGGTTAGAGGGTTAGCCCCAAATTGCTTTGCAGGTTGTGTTATCCCCAGTTTCTGTTACAATAAGAAAATGATGAGCAAGCATCAAAAAACCGAAACATCGATTTATCCCCATTTCTCTTGAATTAGAGCATCTAATTCCAACATTTACATGAACCGGTAAGTGTCTCATTATCCACTCAGTCTATCACATCCATCACTAAAATTAAATTTCCAGATTAGCAATGATCCAAAACTTGGAAATTTTGTTTGATTACTACATGTATTAGAAATTAATAAATTAAGACTTTCTTAATATTTATTTCAAGACTTTCTCAACTTTTTTTCTCATCTTCTTATTAAGATGGAGAGGGTTCTTGATGGTTCTGTCTTAACTTCCTAATAAATTCCTGGCTCCAGAGAGGACTACGGACGACTTCACCACATCCTTCCCCTATGCATGCAAACTCCTTCAAACTCTTAAGCCAAGCAAACACCTCAAGATTACTACAGAGGAAGTTTTGAATTTCCAAGGCCAAGAGCAAAGTGCAGTTACCTCCATCAGATTTCCAATTCAAGTCAGATCTACTGTAAGAAAGGGAAATTTTTAAAAAAGGGGAATACACATAGGCCTATACTTTTGGCCCTCATATAAGGAAAGCTGGTGGTCACCAAGCACTTGTTGAATCATTTATGAATCAGCGGAATATCAATTTCGGATGTGGCTTCATGAAATAATGGTTCAAATGACCTGGCTACCGGCTTGCATGGCATGTGTGTCTATGGAATATGTACACTGTAGCTATACCAGTACAGCCTCTAGCCACTGGCTTACTAAATGCATTTGTGTCTATACGGAATACAGCTACAGCCTCTAGCCACTGGCTTACTGTG
>NW_019091491.1:662892-676251 GCF_001949145.1 Acanthaster planci
TTACTAAATGCATGTGTGTCAATGGAATATAGCTACAGCCTCTAGCCACTGTCTTACTAAATGCATGTGTGTCTAAATGGAATATAGCTACAGCCTCTAGCCACTGGCTTACCAAATGCATGTGTGTCTAAATGGAATATAGCTACAGCCTCTAGCCGTTGGCTGACTGTGTAAAAACAAGAATGGAAGAGACGGTGCATGTCATTCCACCCAAAAATTGAAACAAAATGGCATCCGAAACTCTGTGATTTTTGCTGAAAATACCCTTTTAGATTGACTGTACCTTGTCTTGATGCCAATCTGTACTCCAGTTTCATGCATTTGGTTGATGGTCAGCTGTTTAGTTGATCATAAGGGTGTAATATTTAAGCATGAAGGAGAAATAGGCAAAATTCTTGGAGCTAAGCGAGAGAGACATTGTTATAGGCTGGTAATACCAGCGTGCGTATGCGTGGGGATACCAACACTACTGGATGCAGACAGTCAGCAAAGTTGAGCCCGATTGTTTGCAGGCTGGTTTGCATTTGTCTGCGTTGTTAGCGACACCTCCTTTTGACATGTTTTCATACATGTATGTCCACATTGCAGTTTGCATCTTGATTGCATTGCCCTTGGCGTTTCTTACATCGGTAAGGAAACCAGGCTCAACGTGTACCTTGTACATGTACTTGCAGATTACTAGGCTGTGCATTCTCAAACACTGTTTGAGCAACATTTGTTCCTCTAACAAACAGCAGCATACTGGTAGTACCATATCATTATCAGACCAGCAAGAAGGAATTACTAGCATTCCATATATGTAGATTCTAGTTAGAAAACTTTGACTGCAGCTTTTGATTAATTGGAGTTCTGTTTGTTTTTCCTTTTTTTGTTGCGTTTTTCTTCTTCTATTTTTCTTTCTTTTTTTTTAATGCATGTCCTACAAAGGTGACTAACATTTCAGAGCATTTGTCAGAAGAAATCAAAACCACATAATAAAATTATCACTTCATCGTTTGTGGGAAGATTGATGAGGCAGCCATACCTTTCAGAAATTAGTTCAGTCAAGATGTACTCATTCAATGAGTTGTGGCATCTACAGATTACAGTGAATAGAGATAACATGCAATCAATTTGAAGAGACTTGTTTATATCACATCATCCATAGATGCACCCATGTTTTTCAGAGTATGAAGTGACTCCCCTAAAATAAGGAATTTCCGTTCTTCAAAAAAAGCACATGATTTGACAGAGAAGTAACAATCTGCTCATCCAGTCAAGACTGGGTAACATGCTGACCTTGATCTAAATGTATGTGTATGTACCTGTGGCAAAGAATGTTTCAACAAGTTGACCTTGGCTTCCCACCTCATGAAATTAATGATAGTTGTGGTTCTTCAAGCATCTTAACCACTCAGTGCCAGGGAGCTTGGTACCGGAGATGTTGGCTGTGCATGTACATTTACATGCACGGCCAGGGTGCCCATAATCTGATCAAAGGAACTGGGCCTTGAAACAAAAGACCGAACTTAGAACAAAAGACCAAACTCAGAACAAAAGACCAAACTCAGAACAAAAGACCAAACTCAGAACAAAAGACCAAACTCAGAACAAAAGACCGAACTCAGAACAAAAGACCAAACTCAGAACAAAAGACCGAACTCAGAACAAAAGACCGAACTCAGAACAAAAGACCGAACTCAGAACAAAAGACCGAACTGCTGGGAATTGCCAATTAATTTTCATAGGCTGTCAGCACAGAGTGCTGGCATTAGCAGAGGTATATATGTAATTGTCACAATGTGAGAAGTTTATAAATCATGTTTATATTACATTAAAATCACAAGTTGGGAAATGTGTAAAAACCGTGTTTATATAAATATTGGTAGAAAGAAAATTATTGAGCTAAGAGTTACTTTCAGATTTGAGTTTGTCCCCACACACCCACTGCAGAGTGTAGATGGCTATTCAAAACCAAATTTGTCAGAGAATACATAGTGGCAAGGAATGTTATGCAAATTAATCATGCTTGAGTAACTTTAGTCCAAGGCACTCCCCTGTGTATGTGCTGTTAGGGACTACTAATACAGCCTTAGTGCTGTATGGAAGGGTAGTCCACCTGTGTGGTGAGGTACATGTCCTGCATGTACTGTACATAGGGCATGGCCCCGAAGAAAAGCCAGTTTGGAAATCAAACTGGTTTTCCCTGAGGGGAACTTAAAACCTTGCTGGTTCTGAGTGAACCATTGTTCGGAGTGAACCACCTTCATTCTGAGGGAATCATTTGTTCTGAGTAAACAACCATCATTCCGAAGAGATCATTATATTTGTTCTGAGTGAACAAACATCTTTATGAATGAACGAGCTCCAGTATAGCTCCACAGTTCTTAGTGAACTAGCCACCCCACCCAGCTCGAGGTGAAACAGTACAGAGAGGTTGAAGGCCGACCATCAGGCCAGCAGGGAGAACCATCCTTTGACCTTCCTGGAAGATCAGCCCAGGCGCTGATGTTCATCTGTGCACCCACCTGGAGACAGCTTTAACCAGGGAGCTGGCAGACATCTTGTAGATAACTGCACGGAACACGGGCGTGGGCATTTTTCCACCCATGCAAACTGTTGACTGTTGTGAAGGTGGCCTGGTGGGGCTTGAATAATTAACTAATTAGTTGTTAAGATTTATTTATTTGTTTTATTTATTTTCACGAAACGGCCGTAGGGGGGATATAATTAGGTTTTTACACATTTTACTAATTTGATTAGAAACTGGATTTGGGTACAAGTGTTTTTTTTTTTTGGTAGAATAAATGTTCCTTGTCTAATGAAAAAAAAAACGGTTGATCGATTTTGAAGTACGATTGTTTGACCTCCAAAAACTTGTGTACCTACTACCATACTGGTTAGTTATAATTTGGTCAACTGAGGGGAAAGTCGGACCCCTGGTGTGACAGTAATCTGTCACTGTTTTGGAACAGTATACCATAGTTTGCGGCATTCAGCGCCTGCGGATTATCTGCGGGAACAAAAGTACTCCAGTGATGAGCAATACAATACTACTGCATGCTGATCTGGCCACATTTGTAAAGATACTACCGCCATTCAGCAACCACTGGGCCAATTTTGGGAACAAAGGAAATTACACAACACTGCACAATGTGGCTTCTCTTTACTGGGTGGAAGGCCTGGCTGCAATAGTCGGGCATGATTGGAGGTTGCCTGTCAGACTAGAGTAGCCACCAGACAGTCATTCGTGTGGGTGTAAGCGTCCAGTAAATGAACATATGAATTTTTGAAGAATTTTGAAAACGGAAAAATTAAAAAAAAATCATCCGGCAACGCGTCCCGCATGCGCAAAATCCACCCAGCAGAAAGTGATCAAGTATATCACTGTAAAGGTCTATTGAAACTGTGAAAGACAGGGCATTGAAACATCAAGAAATTTAAAAAAAAATTCACTTTGCTCTTGGCCATGAGAATTCAAAACTTCCTCTGTAGTAATCTTGAGGTGTTTGCTTGGCCTAAGAGTTTGAATTGCATGTACAGGAGCAGGATGTGCTGAGGTCATCTTTAAAATAAAAAAGGTTTAGACTAGATAACCTTCCACAACTTTCTCAAGACTCAAATCTAGTTGTGCAAGAGGCAAATTGGAATTTAGATATAATCAAAAGGAAAGAAGATGAACAAATCTTTCTGTATCAGAAGGCACTAATCTATAGACGCTTTCTGGGAAATGTTTTTTCATGACGGATCTGAGAGTTAAATTGAAGGGTGTCATTGACTCCTCCCACACACTGATACATGTACATGAAAGTTGTGATGATTGTGTGCAGCCCTGCTAGAGCTCTTGGCTTCAGTGAGATTCCAAGCATTGATAGAACTAGGATATCCATCGGAAATGAGTATGGAACCAATACTGGTAAAAAAGATCCTAAATATTGCCGAGAGGGGGATTTACACTGAGAGAGGGGGAAGAGGGGAGACCTGTTGGTCTTCCCAATCAGAGACTGAACTTTCTATGCCCCGCTCAGTAATCCCAAGCTATGATATACCCACATGATATGACAAATTACTTCTGACTCATGCTAGCACCTTGTCTCTTCGACTGTTAATATATGTAAAGTAATGCAGAAGCAGCGTAATTAAACCATCCCTGTGACTTTCAGGGTGCTCTGCCAAGTTAATCCAGTTGGACTTTCAGCAGGACTCAATCTATTAGCCTTACTTCCCCTGGGTAGGTTTGGCACGCAAATGTTTGTGTAGTATGCCACTGCTCTGAAGAATACCCTGGCATGCTGAACAGGAACAGAGAAGATTATCCATGCAGCTCCCTGATATAAATTAGCTTCATCAAAAGGCATTTCCTAAATTGTAGTTCTTTCTTTGATACATGTATCTCACTAATTCTGCTGGACTGCTGAAAAAAGTGGCACTTCATTATTATTTTTTTTAATGAAAAAAAAATGACTTGACACAAGGAAAGAGACATGAGGAAAAGAAACGTGGCCACTGATCCTCCAGTGATCACAGTAAAGAAACAGCCATGAATTAATTGCTGTGGCAGAAAGTGGCTGCATTTTCAATCCAATAAAGTGTACAGTTGTAAGCGAATACTTGTACACTGCAAATGTTGCCATTAACCTCTTTTAAATAGTATAATTTTGGCCCAAAATATTGCCTTTCAAAAAGGCAGGATACAGCAGCCAACTCCTGATTTGGGGTGCATCCACCAACCAGTATCAGCTATGGCTCAAGGCCAAGCACCGAGGACAAGTTCCAGTACAAGACACGGTCTACCTGCACTGATTTCTTAGACTTTGTGTGTGTATACAAAACAAATGTGTGTTAAACATCAGTCAGACGTGAGTCAGGGTCCTGGGTGCTTAGAGTCCTTGTGAGCTGAACCTCAATGCGTTCGGGCAACAGCAAGTGATGGCGTACATACATGTACATGTACAGTACACTATCACATTAATGATGCTTTGCTTTGGAGGGAAACCAAGTAATGATAGGTAAGAAGATAAAGAATACCCTTACCAGCCTATTGTTATGAAGGTTGTATAATCTTGCATTCCTTAGCTCAACAGAATAATTAACTTAATGAGCTTAAGGATTCAAACTCACAAACAAAATGTACCATCCCACCAGTCTTCCCACTGATGAAGCCAATCTATTTTCCTTGTATGGGATTTGCATATAAATGTCCTTGATTCCACTTTCAATTAGAATTCTGTATATCAGTATATTCCAAGTAAATTCTATTACGAGCAAAGTCACTTGTTTCAACTTCAGTAAGCGAATTTCCTTCTAGAACTGGAGTTTAAACTAAACCATGCAAAACAAATCCTTCTGAAAATATACTTACTGATTTTCAGTTCCATGGATTTCTCCAACCTATCCACCCTCTCACTGAGTTTGCCCAGCATTGAGCGTAGAAATCCAATCTCTTGGTCTTTCTGGACGATGGTTGCTTGCAGCTCTCGCATCTTCTCTGAGGATGTCTGGAGGTAGTCCTTGATTCCTTCGTAGCTACAGACTTCCCGATGTTCTGATACTTCTTCTTGGGTACCCACAAAGGGGCAGCCAAACTTGTGGTGGTCACACTTACAGAGATTGCAGTTCTGTAGGTGGGCTGCAAGGTTCTGCAGAAAGCAACAAATCAAGCAACAAACTTGACAGGATTCACGATTATGGAATGACTTTCTGTCTGTCTTGGATGGTATAATGGCCTGTAAGATATTCACTTAAATGTAAAGTCTATTTTCTACAGTCGCTTAAAATTTCTTGCATACCAGTGAACATTTGTCATAATGACCACTCAGGGTCCATTCCAGTCCACATGTTCATGTATAATGTATTCCATACTAACTGTCATAAGCACATGAAGAGTAGACTACAGCATACATGTACATATTACAAGGTCCCAATTTTACTGAGCTGTTTAAGGGTTCACAGAGAAGTTGTGATAACTACCCTGACTGTAAAGCAAAGATACGTGTAAGTGCTGGTTGCAAGCACATTTCATGGCTAGGATCTTCTGTAATGGAGTACAGCAGGGAAGGGAACAAATAATTACTTTATCTTGGCTAACTGCACCACCACAGATTGATAAGAGACAACCACCTTGTATGCATCTACATGTAGGAAGTTTTAAGATAACTTGTTGAGTATTATATGTGATCCTGATCATTAGCCTTTCCCACTGCACATGTAGCTGCATGGGAAAGACACGATCAAGTCAAATACTGGAGAAAATTCTACACATACCTCTCCATGCGTCCCAAAACCTGCTTCTGAATTTAACTTTCAATTCTTTGGTGGGCATATGTGTCTGAACAAGGGGAGGGGCAAATTGAGTACCATGACTGCATGCCAAGGCCTCCATTGAAAAGATTTCTATTGTGTTCCTGAAACCTCATGTGTTGTCTTATCATTGTTGGTAGTCAGAAATGGGACAAAAGGCTATGCTTTGTCTATGCCCATCAGTTGACTAAACTGGCACATGTTTATAGATTTCCTGAGCAGTCACACTCCTGTCATGATGTGTGTCTTATGTTATTAACCACTACCTGCCGGGCGACCGGTTTTTGGGTACATAGGCTTTATATGCAGAGCAGGGGAGCCCAGGCAAAAGAGCTGGGCCTTATAACAAAAGACCGTGCTCAGCACAAAAGGCTGAGCGGCTGGGCATTACCGACATTTTTTCACTCTCAATAGTGGAGATAATCCAGCCTTGTTTTGAAACAGTATACCATGGTTTAAGGCATTTAGAGCGAGCGGATTACCACCGCGGACAAAAGCTCTCCACCACCACAGCAATGAGCCACACAGCACCGCTGCTAATCTCAGCAGGTCAGCAGTGCACTGTGCCGGTTTCGGGCTCTTTTTCCAAGGCTGCAGGCCTGGCTGAAATATTCAGGAGTCAATGAATTTTACCGGTCAGCTTTAAAGTAGTGCCCAAAGAGTCCTTCATTTTGGTATAAACAGCCAATAAATGAAATGATTAATTTTTGAAGAATTTTGAAAACAGAAGATCTTGAAAATGACCTGGCATCTTGTCTTGCTCAAGAAAAATCCACCTGGCAGCAAGTGGTTAATTGGCAAATCTGTGTACACATGTACCAGTACGTGCGTGTAACTTGATCTCATAAAATGTGTCTTTAAGATCAACAATCTGTACATGAATATTAAAATACCTATCAAGAATAACTTACCATTTTCAGGATCTTGGGGCAGTCTGGGTTATTGGGGCATTGGACTGGTGCATAGCTACATTCCATCTCATGTTCTCTGCGGTGAACAATCAACCAATAGGAAAGAATAAGCAAGGTCAGCATCATTTACATGCATGAATTTTCAGCGGACAATCCATCCAACATGGAGTAACTTCGGAGTAAAGATACCGTAAACTTCTACACATCCTGAAATGAAAACAGAAGTTGTGAAGTTGCTCCAGAAGAAATATTCTGCCCAGTCCTAGCCAATGATGAAAAGCTTCTTTAATTCTGTCAACATAATGCTACTACAAGTGAAGTACCGGTAAGACTTGTAAATGGGTGTTGGACAACAAAAGTGAACAAGCACCCAACATGAAGCATGTCTGACCTTGTTAAGAAGAAAACAACAAATGCCAGCTTATTTCACTGCTCACTAAGAGTAAACGGGCCCAGCCCACTGCAGCAAATTCAAGGGAAAATTAAATATCTGTTAACTATAGGGATCCGTGAGTCAATGCTGAGCAGGTAAATTGTAACAATGACAATAATTCATTGAAACCCTCTTTACAGAGGAGATCAACAGGAAACTACATCCATAAATCGTGTTTAAATCTGCTAATTTATACGTGTCCTGTTGCCTCCCTGTTGACTCATACCATCATGGGGTGGAACGTCATTAACAGACTAATTAATGCAACTGGTTTTATTACCTGAGGCATTAGAAAGGAAATCAGGATTATGACCAACAATGACAATCATGGCCTTGTGTAATGTTCGTCCCTTTCTTTCATGAAAATGACATCTCAGAGTCCTGGCATTATCTGCAGGGACCCAAACTAGTCTATCCAAAAATTATCTTGACTACAGTAGACAGTAACTGACTGATACTACATTAAATCCTCTGAAATCATCCACTTCCCAATCAAGCCAGAGCTACATTACTGAGATGGATTGTAACATGGACATCATTTGTTTATTACATGTACTTGTGACCAGATTCGTAATTTGTTATGTTTGTAATGAATCTGTGATGGACTTGCATGACAGACTCAACTGAAATAGTGCCAAGACTTCAGCCAACTGAACCCTGATCTCAGTAGAGGTTTGCTTAGACAGGAAAAGTGATGATATTAATTAATGAAAGACAAGGGTTTCAATCTTTCTGGAATTTCCTACATTTTACTGACTCAGAGGCTGCTGTGCACCTGATAATCTTCCTTGTAACAGGTGTACACATAAAAGCTACTTTTCACTGGGTGGAAGGCATAAAATCCTCCAGTGTCAAGAGAACAGTCAGAATTCATCGAGGAATGAAGTATTTGTATGTAATGTACATGTATGTGTACCTGCACAAATGTACACCAGTCTGTGCATAGAACTGTAGAAATGGCTCATGGTCACTTTTGTTTATGTGCACACAATGTACATGTATGAATGAGTACACTGTGAGAACCGTACCACAATGCTAACATGACATGAACATGTACAATGTACATGTACACACAGTTGCCAGTAGGAAGGAGACTTCTAAAAAAAAAACGGTACACAAAGCCATGATAATTACCACAGCTTTGAACCAGGAAAATACGCGGATAAACAACTCTACCTGTACCTCTACTTCATTCTCTGCCAGTGACATGAAAATTAACCCCTAATATTAACTGCTCAATACCCCACTGCATTCAGAACTGTCCCAATTACATGTGCCCCAAAGGGCAATCTTACAATAAATCAGGTCTGTGGCTTAGTTTCATTATATTAAATGACCTCATTGACACAAGTGTTTCACTCGACACCATTAGAAGGAGTTGAACTGGATCTCCTTATATTATTGCTTGGAGTGATATCTTTGAAGCATGACAAACCATCACACCCCCATCACTACCTGATAATAGACTTCCTCTAGATAAGCCTAACCTGTGGCCTAGGACAACACCGTAACACCATCACTGTCAGTTTGAAGCTTTTTATCATAACTGTGCCCAGGCCTCCCAAGGGCCCAAGGCAGTAATTTAAAGATGATCCTCTCACGTATGTCTGCATTATCTTCAAGTTACTGCAACTGTCATCAATCCATTCCTGCAGGGTGCTGAGGATGCTGTGAAGATCATCCTTAATTAACAATTAGTACTCTGCTGTCAAAGGAATAAGACAAGAGCTGGATTAAAGGTAACCATTGGGGACGAATGAACAGCCTAAAAGCTGATTTACATGAACTGTACGGGTAGTATACTAGCCAACAGCATTGCATTCTTGGTCATTTTTACAGGTAACAGCACATACAGTAAGAATCCTCCTCAGTGACAAAATTCCTCACTGTGCAGTAAACCCATGGCACATTACTTGAAAACTCAAGGCAACAGATGGACTAAAATACCATGAGAATGGTAAACCTGACGAGGTAAATGTTAAGGGGAAGATGAAAAGATGGGGAGATAGTACCACAAACTGTACAGGCATGGTAGCATGTACAAGAATGGTTTAGTAAGCAGGAGTTAAGCAGAGCGCTTTGTTCAACAGTTGGACAACTCTAGCCAGATGAGGTGAAATTAAAAACTCAGGTTTTTAGGTCTCTGGAAGAGAAAATAATGCTTTACAGAATAAAGCAATTTTTTCTGGTTTTTGTCCTCGAAAACACAATTTTAATACAAGGTGATAGTTGTATTGTGCGTGTACATGTAGTCTTGGTTCAAGTAGTGAAGTAAACAGGTCTGACAGCTATCTTGATTACTCATGTCACAATGACCTTGGAAAGTTCTAAAGAACAATACAGTGTACATGCGATTGCAATCAAAGAGAGAAACAAGCAACAAGGTGAGAATTGCATTTCAGGTGTTGCAGTCACCATGTTGCCACAGACAGAGACCACCATGCAAGCCACATGACAAGTCACAATCAGTTTTGCAAACATGACACCCACTATACTGGTTTCAACACAAATCATCACAGCACAGCTGCAACTGATATGACCACAAGGTGCAAATAAGACAAGTTCAGACAACGACTTAAACCGTCAGCTTTCACCTTCCCAGGAGTTGACGTGGAAAAGGGTGTGGCTGAAAAGTCACCGCGCTAAAGCAAAGGATGCAAATTTGACGCATTATGACTCTTGATTAGAAGTGCAGTCAACTTTTGTTCTCAGAAACCTTATTCCGATGGTAACACTTGGAGAGGAACACTTCAACATGAGTGATGCCATTCATACTCAGTGTTTGGTCATAAACTTAACTTGAATGATTCTGAACAACATAAAAAAGGATGAGTTAGTGACCATTGAGGAATCAACCTGTTGAAAAACGGTTTTCCTATTTGAGAGATTCTAGGTAAAAAAATTAGGTGTACAATTGAAAAGGAAAGCCGGCAGAATTTTCCAGACAAACAACTTTGCCTTTGAGAGAGATTCCGCTGGACACTACACCTACAATCGCCACCCCCAAGAAGGCAACACAGATTTTTGAAACCAGATGTGTGACTACATGTGCATGCACAAGCTTACATCCTTAATGCCCTACAAAGAAGCAATTGCCAACTTTGTATTCTTATAGAAGTTCGTGTATACATTGTTATGTACAGGTCCCTCATGGGATACTCTTATCACATCATGAATTTCTGTGGTATTGTAGTTCAGCTTGTCTGTTTGTACTCACTAAAATTTAGGGTGGAGTTTACTTGTTTAATATACAGGTAGGCAGTTACATACACGTACATGTATACTAGTACCTGCAGTGCATTTTTGCAAGTTTAATGTAAACAAACACACATGCAGAAGTGATACCTGCCAATGCAGGTGTATGAATGTACGGTATGTGGATAAAAAAGCATGTGACACGTCCATGTATGAAGATGACCAAAGTACAAAGTTTGGCAATCTAATTTTGACATTTTCTCCCATTTGTCATGTTCTTCAATGCAAACATCCACTCACAAGTGTACTGTGACCTCTAATATCAAATCTTTCCCTACTCAAGTTTTCCCAGACTTCAGGGACCAAGACTTGAAAGCACCTGTCAATTTTCGCAAACTCCCTCCACTCCTTGAAGAGCTGAGTTTATATTGAGGCTCCTTACAGAGGAAAGACCAAATCAACTGCTAACCAACCATAACCTCCACCACTGCAAACTCCTGTCCACTTTTCAACATGTCTAGACAACTGACCAATAGGACGGTTCAAATTCAAGGTACAAAAACATATGACCTCCAGCCTGAGAAATGCTGTCATCTCCTCCAAAAGAAGTTAAACCTGCAAAGATTCTCCAACTCCCAAATCTCTGAAGTCCACCTCCTGCCGGGGCAATCCTTTCCCCTTGGAGGGTGGAAGGCCCTCCCAACAGACTTCCGTACGGGGGCTCAGGTACACTTTGCACTCAGCAGAGCCATTAGTGACTTCCACGCTGACATACTGAGGTCACTTTACTCTCCTCAGATGAATTTTGTTTCCTGTTGGGCTAAATTTCATAGAACTCTTAAGCACAGTACATGTATGTATTTACAAAGCAAAACAGCAGATAAGACAATAGGAATGTACATCACATGACATTTATGGATGGTAACTTGTTTCTGACAAGTTTAGCACCTAATGTTCTGTACCAAGCAGTGATGGATACTTAGGATACATGTACATGGACTATGCTTAGCAACTTCAGATCAACGCCAAATGCCATGTGATGTAATAATCAAAATGATCGGTAGCTGGCTTTGTCTTTGTGACAAAAATGCTGAGCACTATTTCAGCTCAGTAAGCAACTTTATGAAATTGGTCCTGGCAGTGTTAAAACCTTGAAAACTCAGAGCTAAGCTTGGTCTAAAATTGTGGGCACACTTGAGCTGAGCCTTAACTCCAGCTAACAGAAGACCTAGTAAACAATGACCGCAGTCATTTTCCAACTTGTGTTTTCACACATCTGTTAATTTATTCTTCCTCAGCAGTATCTGCCAATCTACTGCAACTTTCCATGAATTTGAGTGGCACAAACAACTTGTGAGACATGCTGCAATGACTCACTTCTTCAAAAGTGGCACATGACATTTACTGTTGAAACATGACTGGATCCCGTTCCTGTAAAACAAACAAACACCCTCATTGGTCAACAAATATTAACACTTACCTGCGTTCATTGACCCGTAATGTGCAAGGGCACCCATCTGGATCAACCACATATTCATCCTGTATCCCTGTCCCTGAAGGTTTACAGCCGTAGCGACAGTGAATGTACAGTTCTCCAATCTGCTCACTGACTGCGATGTTGTTGACTACGACCGCTAACTTCATGTCATCCACAGGGCAGGTTTCTGAAAGACCATTACATACAAGACAAGTAATTATGGACTCTATGTCTCCATTGTAGTCTCAAAGACAAAATACCAAATGTGACCAGCTCTAGAGAAATGGGTAATAAGTCGCCAGATTCAGGTTATGAGTTTTGATATGGCTGTATTTTGTACATCAAACGCTACAATTTGATATATAAATGACCCCTGTAGTGCGCTGCGTTCCGGCGATATATAGACATTTGTATATCCACATTTTCGGATTCAATAAAAGCCCTTTTTGAGAAAAAGCTCATGTAGTGTAGCGCTTCAGAACACAATGCTACATGTATGTAGGATTTCCTACTGAATGGTCAATTTTTCATCTTCATTCATCAGTATCCATGTTTGTAGTCACAAATTCTGAAAATATAAATATTAAAGAAAGTATTAAAGGAAAAAACACAAAATCACGTTTTTGAACAAATTTTTTCTTCTCCAAATAGAACTGGCCATTACGCGTTTTGGCAGTGTGTGACTAATAACCCTTTAAATTGCAGAGCGTGAACCAGTGTGGTACATTGTATGTTTACATGAACCAGTGTGGTACATTGCATGTGTACATAAACCAGTGTGGTACATTTGGACATTGTGTGTGCACATGAACCAGTGTGGTACATTGCGTGTGTACATGAACCAGTGTGGTACATTGCATGTGTACATAAACCAGTGTGGTACATTTTGTACATTGTGTGTGCACATGAACCAGTGTGGTACATTGTGTGTGCACATGAACCAGTGTGGTACATTGCATGTGCACATGAACTAGTGTGGTACATTGTGTGTGCACATGAACCAGTGTGGTACATTGTGTGTGCACATGAACCAGTGTGGTACATTGTGTGTGCACATGAACCAG
>NW_019091491.1:686254-703498 GCF_001949145.1 Acanthaster planci
ATTTCATCCAACCACATTCTGCCACATGGTTTATACTACAAAACATTGCTGGTACATGTACAGTTGGGGCAAAAAGTTTACATACACTGGGTAGAAAAATTTTTTCCTTAACTTTTTGCTGTTTGAAATAATTCTGCCAACTTTGTTATGAGGTCAGACAAATGGTATCTCAACTAAATGTTCATACTGTGTACTTCAACTGAAAATACTGAGAGACATTTATTATGGTTCACAATATTAATATTTCTTAAAAATCACTTTGTAAAAATTTGTAAAAAATCTACCCCTAATTGTTGTTCAAACAATTCAGAAAATGGTCCACTCCGACTTTGAGATGTGACCAAAAATACAGAAAGTGGCACTTGATTGGCATTTTGATTATGCATCTGACATCTCTGGGTGTTGTTATTTGATGCACACATGTACATATATGTACAGGTACACCATGTACATGTACATTAAGTAGAGACCCATTTTGTCTGTCATGAAAAGAAAAGTTGGTAGAAATGAGTAAAGTTTTGAAAATTAATTGTTCTACCAGGTGTACATGTATGTAAACTTTTTGCCCCGACTGTGCATATACATGTATCTGGTTCAGGTTCAGATGTCAACCATCTTCCAATCAAATACTTTCTGTGTTACATACTCATTCAAACCTACTCATATTCATGTACATGAACATGTACATACATGCCCATAGCCAGGCAGTTACGGTATTGAGGTGACAATTTCTTTGGTCAGGAAAGTCAAGGGGTTGGAACAAAAAATTTGTCCTAGGTGTACTTATACATGTACGTGTGTGTGACTGACCATACTGTATAACAGTAATATACCATGGTGATTTTTGAGACACACAGCACTGTGTACACATACAGGATGTAGGGGTGTATGTCAAAATAACAATAAAAGAAAACATGTAGCAAGTCAATGTAGTACAAAGCACATACATAAATGAGTAAAATATTACAAATCAATAGGGAAGGCGTTGGCAGTGAGCCACAGTTTGTATGCAGCCAGCAAGCTGGTCATGATTGAGTCCTTTGTATTGTAAATTTTGGCTTAGTTTTGTAAACTGTGGTACATGTATGCTTCAGGACACTGCTTAAAAAGTGCCGTCTACATGTAGGTTTGAAATCCTTCCGCTCTGGAGTAAGAGTGGAAGTGGAGGGGGTAAAGATTGAAGTCTTAAGTCCCCAGCTGAGCTTGCCGGAACCGTACCAATTTCCCCCAAGGGAAAAGCAATTTAGGTCCCTCGAGACATGCCAAGGTTGCAGAGATCTTTGCACGCTATATGCCACAGTTCCCTATTTATATTTTAATTTGTTTAATTAATAAAATTAGGCACTCTAACCTGACTATGTAAACATTCATCTTGGGCAAAAACAACTCTGTGCACGTAAATTCTCATTTTTGGATGTGTGGGTGAGTTCATATACTGGGTGCATTTACGGTACCATAAAGAAAGAGAACTTGGGATCTTTCCTATGCTCAAGAGAATCTTTTGATCAAAACATGCCCTGAAAAGTATGTGCCCTCAAAGAGCATTATGTGTACAGTTTATATGAGAGAATATCTGGTAACTGTTGCATCACATAAGCTAGAAGGTTATCACACGTATGCATTAAAGACCACTCCAACCAGAAGCAAGTTGTAGCTTGTCAAACTATGTATGTAGGCCTCAAGTTTAATCAGTTAACTTGAGATATTTTTACCCGAAAAATCTGCTGGAGGCAGGGTTTTTTCCCCACAAATTCTTCAATTTCCAATTTATTTACAATGCCCATAAAACATGTAGGGACGCACAGCTCTTGAGTTTAGGCATCAGTATTTTATTCTTTACCTCTTTTTTTCAACTGCCTGGTAAAAATTGTGGCACATGTCCACACATTAACCAGTTCACATACAGTACAAAAGGTCCATAGCATACATGTATGTATACAGAGATCACCTGTGGCAATGTGTGTTTTTTGCAAATTGTCTCAATACAAAGGAATTGCTACATGTAGTTGGGATTTTTGTAACATTATCACTTCTGTAAATTGTGGTTTCACTCCCTAGCAAATCAGTTTACCCAAACAAATGAATCCCCTTAGTTCTTTTGTGTATGGTGTGGACTTCCCAATTCAATTTGACAAGTACTCAAGAAAGGCATCCGTTTTATTGGAGGTTGGTGGGGTGGGTCCACTTAGTGTGAGCACCATCTGCGTGTAGCATCATCTTCCATGCTTTGATCCAACCAAGCATGATGATTTAATACATGTACGTCAACTGCGGAAATGACAAAGAATTCTTAAACAAGTGTACACGTAATCCAAGGAACAAATAAGGAAAATTGTACGTGTTTAAACGTCATCCGGTGTCAAGTGGTTGAGAATGCAAACCTGAATATGATGCCACCACCGTCATATCATCTCCTTCAAAAAACCAATATAGGCTTAGTACAGGTTCATGCAACAGTCCCTCCCACTGCGGGTCATAGAACTCTATCACAGGGCAACCATCTTGCTTTTCTATCATCCAAGGAAATACTGGTATGTAACTAAATGAGTCTGGAGGGAAAATTGTCTGATCCCTTTCTATCAATATGTGAAATTGTATGACTATTGCCAAGGGGATACAGGGAACAAGACAAACATAGCAACATCATGATAAAGGCATATAAAGCAGCAAGTGCTGTGGCATTGCTCCATTTATAAATTATTACCTTTTATGCATGATTTGCATAATATTCTGATATTCTCTTGGATACATGTACATGTACGTGCAGTTTGAATGTATAAATTTCTTTTAGATGTGCTTTTGTAAAAGAGAGTAAGTGAAAGAACGAACAAGGTGATCCACACAGTCAGACCCAATTTTCTGGTCCAATTTTTTGTCCTGGGCCCCATTGATTCCATGCAACCATGACGGCAAAATGCCCAGTCATGAAGATTAAGGGTGGATGGTCCTTTCCTGATTCAATTGCAGGTAATTTGATTTTCTGCTAGACAGAAATATCACCAGGTGTATGTATGTGGCAGTGAATTTAATACAACTGGTTAGTGAGGGTCTCCATTCTTTCAGGTAAATCTACAGGCAAGTCTTTATTCTTACAATGCACAGGTCAACTCAGGTGATTATGAATCTGGCTTAGTGGGTGGCTTCAGGAAAATCTTAATGTCTTTGTAATTGAGCTCAAGGTTCTGTAGTGTCCCTAAGTACAGAAGGTCGGAGGAAAAACAGCATGTCATATTATAGCGAATGTATGGATAATGTCACCCACAGTTACACAGGACATGCAAGATACCGTTACATACAATGTACATTGAAGATGGCAAGGGACAAGTAAACAAGTAAATAAATTACACATATACATGGAGTAAATATTACACATACATATATTAAGCTACATACATGTACATTGTACACCTATGGGTAATGTTTCATCATATCAAAACAACTTCCTTTGATTTTTTTTACACACTGCACAATATAGGACAGGTGGTACAGAAAAACAGAACCGAATGCACGTTATCTACAGCCCCCCCCCCGCACGGGTATAATGCAGCTAAATTAAATTAACTTACGAAGGTAATCTAAAAAGCCCACTGATACGTTTTTGGTATGGTCTTGTACGGTATGTAATCCAAAGAAAGCATGGATTCGTGTTTCTTCATATCTTTGGCCACACTCACTGAAGTTGACATTACTTGTATTTTACATCACACATTCCAAGAGGGCATTTACATGTACATGTAGGTACTACTGTGTGACTTGACTTCCCATTCTACTCAACAAGACATGTATACCTACGCCTGACAGCAATTCTGGAGAGACTAAAACATGGCAGGACACACCCAGTTCAGTTTGTCAGACTTTAGAAAGGTCACACTAGCCCCCCAGGCTCCTGGTATGCCTTTTTCTTTCCTTACAGGGTCCTTTTGAATCTAGCTGAGTAGTTTTGATTCAAGACCAGACGAAAAGTTGCCATTTCTTCCTGATACCAAACAGCAATTTATTTGTCACTAGAGGGAGCTAGTTTACCACGATGTTCACTGTCCAATCCTCACCTTCACATTCAGCTTCAAGAATTATGCTCAGACGTACCAGTACCACATACACAGACATGCATGGGTGAAGTCTGCTCCCCCGCTCCCATACATGTACACCCAAATATTAGATGTTTCTATTGAAAAGTGTCTCATGAGCATTAACTTTACGAGCTGAAACCGCAATAATACATGTACATGTATATTGATTAAAGCCAAAACAGTACTTCGTGGCATGATTTCAAATAAATTCTACATTTCCCCAATAGACAATTAAATTAGCCTGTGACGATTTTGATCAACATACCGGTAGTAAGAAATAATAACACGATAACAAGAGAAACGATACAAAGAAAAAGGTAAGGTACTTGTATGTTCAGGATCTACATGTACTTTGGACAGAGCTGTGCTAGATTCATCAAGAATGGAATTAGTGAAGGCAGTACATTTCTTTATCAGTCACATTATCACTCTCTACTAATAACCTGATACATACTTAGCCTTGGACCGGTTCAAGCACATGCACATGTACATAATCAAGACTACTGTCAAGAATACCAGTATGGTGAAGAATGTGGCAAACTAACAAAATTAACACAAATGAAGGTATTTGCAAATGCTGAACAAGTGGCTGAAGCTGCGGAAGCGACTTAATACTAGCCCGTGAAACCTAGTGCGCTACTTTTTTCAGTAGCTGGGGTGACCAATGATTAATGAAGAGGGGACAATGCAATACACCATTTAAGACATTTCAAAAATGAGAATCCATTACGTCGCTTCGGTAGCTTAGTAGGTAGTGATTTGAGCTACAGATCCGTAGTCCCTGGTTCGAATCCGACCCATTTGTGCTATTCATTTTCCAATTTTATCATTGTGTTCGGGATTTCCTTTTTCAATTGATGCAGAAACAGAGTTCAAGCATGAACCCTCTAAGAGTCTTGAGAAAAATAGCAGACCAGGTTTCACGGGTTAGTATCTAGTCACTTCCTGAAGCTGCAGCCTACAAGAGAGGCAAATATTAAAGCATAAATTAATGAAAGCCAAGCCACACCTGAATTGCTTGGCTACGGCTAGAAATGATAGGAATGTTATTGTGCAGCCACACACAAGTTATTCAAGCACAACCCAATCTAACATTTCTTACAGTAGTTTGAAGTTACTTAGTACATGTACATGTAGGTGTGGATTAGTCAGCAAAATTCTATGCCAAGATTGCAAATAATGGGTTAAGAAGCTGATGAAACAGCAGTTTTCCCAACTGACCTTGACACTGTTGTAAGCCGGAGATGGTGATCGCTTAATTGTTTCAAAGTTTTCAAAATTATCACAGTGTGCATGTTCTTGAGTTGAATGGGATCTGTATAAAGTACAGTATGTGTCACATGTACGTGTACACGTACAAACCTCCTTATGGTTACAACTCTCAAGAGGTCTGTTCGGGGCAGACGTCTGCAACTGCAGGTCAAATTCCAATTCATCAAGACTGAGAATTTATTTTTTATTATCAGCTCTGAACAACTGACAATAAACACACAAATTATGACAAAAAACTGGCTAATCTTTCTCCCAGAAGGCTCCAGGCCAATATTTGAAGATCTAGAGGACACTGTAGAATGTTCCAACATACCTCGCTATTGTCTGAGCTGTCCACACTCTTAGACCTGTTGAGATCACTGTAGCGATGCTTGGTGGTTAGTTTGGGGCGTGGCTGATAATGATGAATTCAAGTGCCAGCAGAAAGGCAGAAGGCAACAAGGCAGTGAAAGAGTCAAAATAAATGAGAATGAGACTGCGAAGAGATGAAGCAGTGATGAGGGTTATAAAGCCAAGGTATGTATGTACATGTACCAGCTGAGTTTTTACATGCATTATGCTGCTGGCAAGTTGCCTGCTTCCTAAGACTCTCTACTTGTTTCTAACCATAAAGTTATAATCTATTTCAAAAACTACAGGTAACTAAGGCTTAAGATACAGCTTTTGGTTAGGCTGTATATTAATAATATTAACAATTTTATTTTTTGCTGAATGCAGCTCTAAACTTAAAGTACTAAGCATCATAAACTGAAGAAGCACTAACTGATTCAATAGGCTGCAGTGTACACAATGTACGGTACACTACTAAGCTTGCTATTTCTGCATTTGCATACTTCTCCCCCAAGTAGTATGCAAGAACACAAGGCTAATTCAATCCAATTTGTAACTGTAGATGGAATGCATGGTTATGCATGTAGGTATTCTGGTGTGATGCCATTTCTATGATGCACTGTACATGCACCAATGAAGACTTTCAGGTCAGCCTTGCCCCACGTGACTCTTTTAGGTTTAAACGCAGGTTGATTGTGGACTAATTATTAGCCTTAATATCCTTTTGGCATGTAATTTTGCCTTTTCTTAAATGGTATCCAAAAAAGATTTATGGGGCTTTCGGGCAGGAAATACCAGCCTTACATGAATAAGGCCTGGTGGTGACTGTTCAGCTTTAGGAGATTTAAGGTAGCTATGATCAATAAGAAACAAGCGGAAATGACGACTTAGGGCATGAACAGAAATACTGTAACAAAAGTCAAGGCTACTGCCTTACCATACGTTTCTTCTAAAATGGGGGAATTCGGCATCAGTGAAGAGTTTTTACTATATATATTACTTTCAATTTTCAAAATTTTCCTACATGTACATGTAAAGTGCATATGCAGTACAGGTACATGTACATGTATACATCCCATTTCACTTTCAACTTCTTCTTAGAAACAGCTGTGTGGGTCTCCATTTATCAGTGTCATACTGGTAGGCAAGTACTTTACGAGTGCCAAGGTTCTCTGCCAAATATTTCACTAGTCAGGAGGGAAAAAAGCTGAGGAACATGGGCACTGGATAATAAATGCACATACCGGTGCGTACATGTACGCAGGTAAGACTACAAAATAAATGAACGACTTGAGAAACTCCAGTTTTGTAAACTGTACAGGTACAAAGAGGCAGGTAGGACTACAAAATAAATGAACGACTTGAGAAACTCCAGTTTTGTAAACTGTACAGGTACAAAGAGGCAGGTAAGACTACAAAATAAATGAACGACCTGAGAAACTCCAGTTTTGTAACACAGTACAATTTTACACACAGTAACTTGTCTAACTACAAGTACATACATGTATCAATCCCATGAGTAGGCATGTATCACAGATTCCAGTGCCAATAAAGCCCGACATGAGACATCAACAACTACCAAAACTCTTCTTCAATAACATTTTCAGGGTCAAAGATGTTGAAAGAGACTGAAGCAGGCAACTGTAAGCCCACAGTTAGCAGATGACGTGGTTTTTAACCAAGATATTAAGTTGATGTGAAGCGGAAGTTGGTTAGAGTCTTGATGGCCGAGGGCAGTAGCATTTCCCGGTTTGACAGGAGCACAAGGTTAGCATCATGTTAGTATGATGGAATTAATTATGAGCAGCCAAGGTGAGATATAAATCAAGGACTGAGAGAACTCACCACAATATCCAGATCCCCATCATAGGATGGTGTGGTGGATCCCCGGTTACTCTTGAATGAGGGGGAGACGGGAGCTAAAGAACCCCCTGCCACATCTGAAAAGATGAAGGGGAAAAGATTGGCATTCCGCATGGTGGTATTCCCCCAACGGCTGCATCGGGCTGGAAGGGTGCGCTCCCCAAAGCGATAGGGGGCGTGATAAGGCAGCGGTAATGATGGCAATGGCTGGCGGGGTCTGCGCCAGGGTTGTAGGGCTGGCAGCGTCTTGTAGGCAGGGTTCCCCAGCCTGCTTCAAATCAGGCAAGACATCTCTGGCAAATTCGAAAGGCAATGGTAGCAGGCAGGGTAACAGTGTGGCCATGAACTGGAAACGAGTGAATATACGCAGGCTGCCACAGGCCCAGGCCGGTGATCCAGCATTCGTTAAGGGGCGTGAGGACAAGGAGAAACCGAGGGGGGGTGCTAGAGCTAGCCTGCTGTGAGCGTGATCAAGAGCGGTGACGTGACCATTTCCTTATTTCCCCATCTGCTCGGTACACAGGATGCGTACATTAATAACCTGTCGGTGGGAATTGGAAGGGTACTAAAGATGTCACCACACTGACAGCACCAGTGTGTGACTATACATGTACCGGTATGTGTGGGGGTGTGCCTGTGTGTGTGTGTATAATACCACCAGCATGCTTGGATGAGTCACATGATGTATCCTTTACATGCTCCCTCACTCTAAGTAACAGGTTTTTTTTTTACTGAAAACTTTTTATGTGATGGAGCCAAATAGACTGGTAGGGTTTGCAGAGGAAAAGGTACAAAATTTGTTAGAGAAATGTGTTTCTGATAAAACCACATGCATACATGTAAGCTCACAAAAAGTTATTTATGTAGTACAGTACAGGTACATGTACCAGTAAGTACTGAGAACCTCACCAGGAACTAAAGAAAAAGGACAGGTAGAAGACATCCAACAGGTGATAACCATCTGGTATGACAATAATCATCTCAAAGAGAGTTTTATGTTGCTTAGGTCACATGCAAAGATGTTAATCCAAATATGGGCATTATGTTAGCCCCAACCCTAACTACAGAGTACGCTTTCTCCGCATTCAGTGTGCGGAGCAGATTTTTCTTCTAATAAGAACCATCAGAAAAGTGATGAAATCTGGCAAGTTGAAACAATAACTACATCATCTTTCAATCTTACACGACACTGCAGGTAGGAAATTGAGCTCAACAGTATAGTTAGTGCCATTGGTATATGATGATAGATTTTGAATTTCCATGGATTAGGTACGCATATACAGCATACAGTGTACATGTAGGTACATTACTTTGTAAAAGTATTGTGCAACTTCTGAAAATTTCAGCTTATGTAAGCCAGGTTTTTTTTCCCGAATGTCCTTGAAAAAAGTTAGAGTTGAAAGATGCTGGAGATTATTTTAATTCACCGTGGCACAGTGGTGACTTAACCTTTGGAAAATTTCATCAACTTCACTGCCATGCCTGAATGACTTGGCAAGAAAATCTCTATGTACTCCTACAGTACCTCTTAAAAGTCTGACTATATCAGTTCTGGGGAACATTAGAAGACATTAGAGTGTCACTAGTGATGATGTCAATAGAGCGATCTGCTTGTTCATGACTTACCAGAGGGGGGAACATTTAATCCGTTTAATGAAACGCTGAGTGCAACGGTCGAGGCAGACGACAGAGTGGTGCTGCAATTTCCGCTTTGACTCTGAAAAGCAAATAACCCCAAGATTGGTCTTAAGTCCTAATGTCACTTGAGGACAAGGAGCTACTGTATGTATGCTTTGTAAAGTCAGGCTAAGTTCAGGGGTAAAAGCCTTTGAGAGTGTAAAAGATGGGTTTTTATGGAATAATGTCAAGCTGTCAAGAATCCTTTAATGGAAGCAAAATGATGGCAGCAAAAAAAAGGTGAATAAAGTCAAGGTGAACATTGAAGAGAAAACAAGAGGGATGATAATGCAAAAATTTTGAAATATCACCATTAACGTACATGTATACGTAAAAAAATGTGCAATTCAAACTTTTTCAGTACCAGTATGTTACAAGTAATGTATGTTAACTGCACCAGGCTGTTTCGACCTGTTCATACCAGAGGACGTGTAAATTTTGACAAGTTATGGCACATGTACGGTATGTGTACGTCTTGCTTATTTACGAACTCCTGTTTTTCAGCCAAAAATCAATCCCTGCATAGGTTAGGTTGAATACTTAAAAGTAATAAGAAAAAATTCAGCAAGTTTAATACCCAAAGACACATGAACAGGTACATTCACTATCCATGGGTACATGTACAGCGAAGTCCAAACGCGGTGATGAAACCATACTACAAATTGCACAACTCTAATTGAACACGTGCACCTGTACCTGTAAGGACCTATACTTCAGTCCACGTACATGTACATGTACAGTGTAACAGATTTGCAGGAGCTGACTGGTTTTTGCATACATGTGCATGTCCCTCATACATGTCAGGTAGGCATTTCAGCATTAAAGCTTGTCTAGCTACAAAAAACCTCAATCAATCCTAACACACTTATTACACATGTACACATAGACCGTGCATGTACACACGGATCGTATTACACGGACTGTACATGAACACAAAGACAGTATGTAGAGTATTTATGGCCTAGAGTACTGGTACTTTTTAGGCTACCCCCTTTCAACACTGAACTATTTGATACATGAAGTGAGTTAAAATCTTGCAAATTCAAGGCATCAGCACATGTAATGTACATCAAATCAGCTTTTTGAAAAATAAGTTAATTCACGTCACAGCTATGGATTTGAGAGTACTGTAATGCGACAGAGGGCGCTAGCGCAGTGATTGAGGCAGCATACACAACACTCTAGCGACTATGCCCTGCCAGTCATGCACTGATTGGATGGACCAGACTGGTCACAGCTCCACGCACATGGCAGGTACTGCATAAGCGCAAGGCTGCGGCTATAAAAGCTGCTCGGCCCCAGCGTGAAGGGAGAGACGAACCTTAATTGCCCACTAGGTTCTGAGCACTGGACAGGACTTCTGTATTAGGGGTCACGGTGGGTTGCGTGGACACATCAGGGCTCTCTAAGGGGCCTTTAGGCGTGCCCATGGTCAAAGTAGGGGCTATCTGCTGTAACTCTTGCAGCAATAGCTGCAAGGGACAGCATCCCTGGTAAATGTCTCATTTGCAGCATGAGCAGACCCCTGCTGCCCGTATATTTGGTTCATGGTGCTGGTGCATTGCTGTCTTTACAATGAATGTGGTGTTGTAGCCCGTCGCTTTCTTGCGCGCTTGGGCACAAGTGGACTTTGGGGTTGGAGGGCATTACCTGGTGTGTGCGGTGCGGGAGAAATAAGGGTGTGTTGCCAGAACCCACTTAGTATTAGTTGAGTGGGGCGACATCCCTAGATTGGTTTTGGCCCTGGATATAGTTTATGCCCCCTTAGAGATTGTGCATTGTGGGAGAGAAATATGCTATCCATATATATCTGTCCTTGCCCACAAGCTACGATTGAGAAAGCACCCTCTGTTAGTTGCTGTCGACCTGTTCCCTCATTTTAGGCAGTTTTTTTATCAGGTGAGTAAAATTGCTGTTAAAGTTATTTCACTTAAGGAAGCACCCTCTATTGTCATAATTTCCAAATAAGCCAGGCGAGCAAGGTTTCCCATGGTCAGATGTTGTTGGAATAAACCAATCCCTGATGTTCTAGTGTACCGTGAATGGGTGTCCTAGATTGTTTACTTATGTCACTTTGAGTTCCAGAATCAGATAACAGCAAGCCATCCAGCCAAATCCAAAGGATCAGCTCTTCAACTGGGATGCTATACTTCCATCCCAACGGACTCGTCCCTGGCCACTCAGGGACTTTCCGGTATGTGCCGTCTGGCGCCGCACTCTGCAGAGAGGGCTACCTCACCCGAATCTCGCTCCACAGTACGGTACCGGTACCTACACGTAATATTCAGACAGTACAGTACTTTGAAGCAAAGTACCGGTACATGTAATGTACTTTTAGGGTAGCTGACCAAGGGAATTTAGCAGTCAACAAGTGTACTGGTCACTTTGCTGATCAGACCTTTCATCCTTTGCTATCTCAGGTTACTCATGGATGGTCACTGTGTCATCGGCCGTGTACAACCACCAATCTGGACAGATATAATCTGTCTTTAGGAGGAAGTTACTGCAGTTGGTTACCATTAGATTGTTTCCGACATGAAAAGTTGGGGCTTTGGTGTAGTTTAGGTCACAAATCTTAGGCCATTTAAGACAGCATACTGTGTAATTCAACAACCCGAATTAGAATCCATTACTGCGGTGGTATGACAATCGTGGACAGATGGTACAACTTCGTTACATATTTCTTCAACCAATAGGATGCTGTGATTTGCCAAATGCATACATACATCAAACTGAAAAATGTGTGTTAGCATGGTGCCACTGCAGTTATGGCATCCAATCAGATTAGTGAAGGGTAGGTCCACAAAAGTTTAGTCTAAGTTTTTGTACGCATGCTCAGTTCATTCATTTTAAGTTTGTACCAATCCATGTATGAAAGTTGACGTAAACAATGTGAACATTACATGTACATGGGTTTAAGCATTAGAATTCCATAGTATTATCTTTTCAAGATTTGTCAAAGGGAATGAAACACGAAAGCATCTTTTAAAATAGACTTCAGACTTTATGTTGGGACACACACTTTCCTTTGTACATGTATGTGTACCAAAGTCATACTTTAATACGCACATGTGTATACACACATATATGTACATGTACATATAAATTTGGAAAACAACAACTGCAGTAAAAAAAAAAAAAAAAAATGACAAGAGGTGACATAAAAACATGAAAGAAAAAAGAAACAACGTTAGCACACATCTGCATTGGTTGGTGCTGGGTGTGTGGTATCATTGCAGGCTTTCACATGGTACAATTAACAATTGTTGAGTGCTGTGATGTACATGTACATGTAAATGTACATGTACATGTAAGTCGAACACATGAGGGATGCATAGCGCCCCTAGGGGAAGCAGAGGGTGCATGTCATACCTCGTCTTAACTACATGTATGTTGACATGGTTGAGGCTAAGGAATTTATCCAGGGAAACAAGCTCTGAATTTCAGAAGTTCACAATTCG
The DNA here is from genome assembly GCF_001949145.1 of Acanthaster planci. Next base: position 698,928 of record NW_019091491.1, read on the forward strand.
ATAGGCCATAATGTCAAACTGTACACCGGTGCGTACATGTATAAGATACCATTTGCAAATTCCCTTTTTTTCTTTTAATTGCCTAAACTTTAAAGTGAAAGTGTGGGCACTAGTTAGTACAAGGCATGTTCTTCATAAAACGGACCAAAACGCAACTCCGGATGTCATTTTTCAAAATTTCTAAAAGAGTAACTTTGATCATGTAAAATACAAATTAGCACCTTCAGATTTATAAAAATTATTATATGGGGATAATTAGGCATAATGTGTACTTATGGTGGACATTTGGTTGGCTACCAGTGCAAATCAAATGGAGTTGAATTCATTTAAAGTTTTACGTCAAAGTGTTTACACCAGAGGACTTGGTTTCAAAACTTCTCTCAACAAGAAGGAGAATTCATTATATTTTTCGACTGATGTATTTTAAAACACCTAAGATATAACTTTTAAAAAATATAAGCCATGAAAAAAAGAGCACAAAATTGACAGAAAATGATGAGAAAAGTTTGGCTCTCTTCATTCTCTTACCGCTAATAATCACTCTCTCTATACCAACACATTTGCCAGGTCTTATATCTTTCGACCACCCAAAATTATCCTTAAGTTTGGCTGCATCAAAAATTTATAATGAGTACAATATGTTTGTTCTGAACGTCATATTTGACAGAATTTTGATGACGTTCGAGAATTTTGGCAGAAACTGCATGACATTCGAGAATGCCGAAAATGCTGTCACATGTAGTGCTTGAAAATTCCATGCGTGGAAGTGCTGTGAAGAATACCAGTATTTCTTTCTTTTTTCTGATTTGTGGCTCTATAGGATTTTTACATGTACATGTATATATGTACACATAAATAGTACATGTAAGTACAGTTTGAAATGTCAAGGTGCAGGATAATTCATCTTTTTCTTTTTGCATTTGTGGCTTAGGAGGACATTTTTTATGAGGGAAAGTAAGGCCCAACTTCATACACGTAGGTCTAGTTACCATCCCTAGGAACAAAATACTAATGCTTGTTCATGGAAGCAGATGGCAACAATGTTACCACTCACTAAAGAGTAGTATGTGTATATTTTCATAAACTACCATTTTACACGATAGCAATAACAAAGGTGCACACATGCGTGAAGGGCTTTAAACACTCAGTACATCACCAAATTTGCACTCATTTACAAGACTAGTCCACATCATACCTGCATGGATTTTGCACTGAAGCGAAGCTTTGGAGGACGTCAACCCCCCCCCCACCGTACAGTAGATCCGTGTGACGAACTCAAGGAATCCCTGTGATCAGAAAGCACTTTCAATATCCCTGCATTTCTGGCATCAATGTGATTTTATCACATGGGACTTGTGTTTTTTGTGCTTGTGTGAAAGGGCCTCAATAGAAGTCATCTTACTTTGACCTAGCAGAATTCTGCGTACAACATAAAATGGTACCATTAGAGGCATACATGCACTAGTACATGTACATACTAGTACTGTGACTAGAAGGGCAAAGGGGGTGGGTTGGAGAGTTGGGGTACTAAGGAATAGTTCTCCTTCTCAGTCCCACATGGACATGAATCTCCCCCCGTTCAAGTGCATGGGGATGTACATGTAGGTTGGTACATGTACCAGTACATGTAGGTACGGTAGGCAATGAACCTTTAAGAAACAGAGAGTCTGACATCTTTCCAAGACTCCAATTTAAACAGGTTGAAAGTTGCTAATTGCGACAGAAACCTCTTCTTCACACCTTCCCTTCCAAATTAGTGCACTCTGCTCCAGATGTGCAACAGCATGAGTCACGGATCAATGACTGCAGGGGTAACTATACTGATCTGGTTCCCTGCGAACGGATGACAAGTAGGAATTAAAATGGTGCCATCTGTCAGGAATCACAGATCTACAGGCCAGGATTATGGACTTCCTCTACCCGTTAGAAATGCTGGCTTTGTAGGGGGAAAAGGGATAAAAACATTCCTTACACATTTGGGAGTGACAGACTGAAGACAAAACGAAAGAAAAACGAAAAACCTTTTCCTGAACTTGCTGAAATACAAAGATTGACACACAGCCTGCATACAAGTACAAGTAACCACGAACATAATCAGTATGTTTGTTAAATAGCCATACTTTTGATATGACATTCCAACAAACCAAAACACAAATTTACTATGTATGTACGGGGTGCCTGCTGCATACATGTATTATGTAACTGCAAATTATGTGACTGCAAATTATGGATTTGGAAGGGGGACACTGGAAGGTACAGTGTATAGCAAAGCATTTTTTTTTCCATTTCAAGGCCTTGTAATAATCATGAGTACAATTTACAAAAATAGAGAAAACTTTCCCTCGGAAAATAATTACCTGTACGTGGAGCACTTATTACCATTAGGATTTATTGTATACATGTACATTATTGTAGCATACATGTAATTAAATACATGCAACTACAAAAGCCTACATGACTTTGTCCAAGTAGACAGGGTAGATGATCAAACCACTATTGAGAGCGACAGATACAATACATGTACAAGTATGGAGCTGAATCAGACTCCTGAAATTAAAAAACACATGGTTAAGAGAATACATACATAATGTGTATGTGATTGGCTGGTCTTAAATGTGTGAGAATGGACATGAGGCTAGGGCATGATCAGCTATTCAGGATTCACTCTCCTCAGCCAAACACATGTATATTTATATGTATTCCCACTCATAAATACTGTTTAGTCAAAGACTCCTGCCTGACGTGGCACGTACAGACTCTTGACCAATAGGAATGGATTAAAGTGTCTTGCATCCAGGTGCCAGCATGTTTTTACACAGTGGGAATTATCAAATCACAGCACTCGGGCATTATCAAATGTTAGTACACGGTCATGTTGTCTGTTGTTCAATAGGGAAACAGAAATGTCTAATTTATGAATAACCCTTTCAAGAAGTCTCTTCAACTTGCTTTATATCCATCCTTCATTACTAAATATTCCTCTGCTCTGACAGGGTACTGTGAATGGTAACATCCTGAGTGATCCATACACAAGATACATGTACAGTACAACGTTACCGTGCATGTACATGTTTATATGTACCATTATAAAAAAGGCCCCTCAGAAAAAAAAAAAAGTTTCATCAGTTCATGTACATGTACATGTATGTTTCCTGCTTGCAGCCCAACTGTACCCTACATACATACATGTACATGTATGTATTTTGACAGTTCAGAACTTCAGTTTGGGTGGGGAAATATTGGGAAAATGTGAAATTAAACTTAAAGAAAGAAAAAAAGAAGTACAATGTAGTTTCAATTTGGCACCATAAAACACTTGTCTTGTACCCCAGTTCATTTCATTTGAAGCAACTGCCATCCGACCTCCCTTGCTGTTATTTTGGACCACTGAACACTTACATACATGTATGTACACGTAGCTGCGCACTGGATCATTATCAAGTTTTAGAAAAGTGAAAAACAAGACAAATTTCCTACCAACATACCGTACCCTGTTTTAGGAAGCAGAAGTGTATTTTGGCGATTAATACTGATCTACAATGACGTAGAGTAGTTTATTGGATGTACATGTACAAGTAAATATACTGGCCAATGTACACATGTACAATGTATGTCTCTACACATAAACGAACATGTAGTACACTACATTTCAAGTCAAGTAGTCAAGCGACAATGTCATAATTTACCATATTTTTCAGTACAGTTCTGTGAATGTGAACCATTTCTAAAGCTGGCCAACCAGTAGCTGTGCTTACACAAGCACGATTGCTACAAATCAACTCAGCAATGAAGCATGCAAATCTCATTTCCAACCGGTTGTACTGGGCCTAACATACAGGAAGTTATCAATATGATATCAGGATACCAACATTCCTCTACAAATACATGTACTTCTCTCTGGAAAGGATACCTTGGAAAGGGGTTCACTGGAGACCACAATCTTAGGTACATGTACATGTCCCGATAACTGCCGGCTGATCAGAGAGTTTACACTGCACAATGTCAAGGTTGCATACGCTGCAAACCCAATGGCCTTGCATACTGGTACACGTATATTTCCTGATTTTTACAAATTAAGCTCAATTCATTTTGTGTTTCTCAGAAAGCGAAACAAATGAAAAGAAGAAAACAAGAATGCGGCCCACTCCCTTGAACTCCAAATGTCAAGCAAGTTTTAAAAACTAGAAATGGTAACAGCATACCGGTATAACAGACTAGGTACAGGTCCCGAACACCTTTTTTGTTTTGCTTTATTGATGAATGGCTACCTACCAAAAAAGCCAATATTTCCTGTCCTTCAATTAAGAAACCCAACACCAGCATCTAGTGACTGGCTAATGGCAAAGGTTAATTTACATTTACAAATACAAAAACAGGATTGTCCATTTTTCTCTGGGATAATGTTTCACCTGTAATGTTTTTTTATTCCTTCATGGTAATGCCCTGAACACTGTACACGTACATTGTACATATATCAAAACCCCAAAACATGTGTGTGTGTCTAGGTGAGTGTGTAAACCCCTTCAATCATGGACCTATAACAATAGGGCACAAAAGGGTCCACGGTTGCT
>NW_019091491.1:704036-722867 GCF_001949145.1 Acanthaster planci
CATTATACTTTACACCTGCCGGTATAGGCAAATACACATACAGTAGCCCCTGAAACATACGCACTTTCCTATGGCAGTGAGGTGGGATGTGTTCATAGGAAAGCGCACACGCGAACAAAATGTGGCATCCTTATGTGACAGTTGTTTACTCAAGCATGTCTAGTGTTGGATTTTGGCTGATTCAGCAAACTTTGTCCATCTGCACTAGTAGTAAGCAGGAGGTCATGGGTCGTCAATTTTTTTACAAGCTCTCGGGCAAGCACTGACAGTCTCAATGAATACGTCAGGTAAGGGCAAACCCGTACTTAAAATTAAACTTAATTCAAAATGTACACTGTACATGTACAAAAGGCTCCATTGAAATGAAAGCTCAAGTACGGTACGTAAGACTGACTGACTTCGCCAATGAAAAGCGGAATTCAATGGAAGTATTGATTCAATCCTCAAGAACAGCACATACATGTATACACATGCACATTCACCATAATACAACAATCCCACAAGGTCTTTGAAGTCTTACAAACCACATCAAACATTTAAATGTGCATAATCTGAAGCAGTTTGCTGCTATGATGTATGAGTAGGGATAAAGTATTAACACTTAACCACATGATCAGGAAAACAAGAGACATCATGGTGCCAACATGGATCTAAAGCAAAGTACAGGGAAATGGGTGAGATTTGAAAATTTTCATAGTAGAGACAGCAAATACATGTAAATTACATGTTGTAAACTACAAGTAGATAGGTTTTTGAGTATGTGGGGTTCTGAAAAGAACCGGTGGTACCCCCGATTCTTTTTCAGAACCCCACATACTCAAAAAAGAGATATACACTGTATCCATGGTGCTACCACAAACCTATCTACATATTGTTTAGGGAAATGGGCTTGTTACAAGTAGGACAAGGTTAAACTGAAAATTATCCAGCTACTCCCCGCCAAAGCTTAACTTACATACCAAGACTGAACCACTTCTGATCTCATTACAGGAAGGGTCTTATATACTGATTAACCAACTCCAAGCAAAGTCTAGCCCGAACATGTGGGCTTGATTTAAGAGAAGCACAGTCTGGTCTGCATGGGTAATCCTCATTAATTTGGCTCTCTGAAGTTTCCTAAGTTTGTTTACACACTGAATTAATTTCCTCTCCCTTTTGGAAGCCAGGGCCTGAGGAAGACCAGTGTACTGATCGGGGCTTAACAGGGTAACGCTGGAAAAAAAATAGATGCATTCAAAACAAGAACGACAATTCTGAGAAAGATAGACAGCATACCACATTGAGACTTGTGACTGATGCTTCGTCTTCTAGATCACTGTTGACTTCGGTCACAGAGGCCATTCCACCAGATCTGCAAAGGTAGAGTACAATACAAAACAGTGAGGATGAGATCATATACCGGTAGTCTGTAAGACAGGCTACAGTAGCTATAGTGTGCTATTTTTCATTTATTTTTTTTCAATGGGCAGCGCACTTGGATGCAGCTCCACACACTGCTCTGCATTGACATCCAATAAAACGTTTTCTTTTGCCTGAATTCTTGAAATCATGACACAGTAAGTGACAGAGGAGGATTCATAGATCACAATGAGCACTTCACTCCTACTCCAGCTCATCTGGATTTGCAATACTTTTCAATCAGTTCCTGCAACTCTGATACCTTCAGACTCCAAGGTTTCAACAGTGGACTACACACTGCAACACAGACAACAGCGCACCAGAAGAGTGTATTCTTAATCAAATGAGTTGCACAATGGACTTAAGCTCAGGACTCCCTGCTGTCCACAAGTACAGTGCTGAAGTCCTACACAACCTAAGAACTTATGTTACTGATAGAGTTTGTCCTTTTGAGGAGACTGTCTGTCTGTCTGTTCAGTTTCTTAAACCCAACAAGATTCCTTGAGCTGTACATTTATTACCATGAGTTAAATCCAGAAGACACACAAGAAGGGGCTGTAGAGCTGGTAAGACTTGACATTTGAAACACCTAACAGGATCTTCACACAACAAAGATGTCAAATTCTGTGTTCTGAACACTATATCTATGCGGAACAAAACTACTGACTTTGTAGACTTTGTGAGAATATTTGATATTGTGGGACTCGGTGAATCCTGGATCAAGACAGAGGATAGAGCTGTTATAAGAAACATAACTTCTCCTGGTTACTCATTTCTGCATGTGCCAAGACCTGGTTCTGAACGAGAGGGTGGTGTAGCTCTCATCTACAAGTCGGGATTTATTGTTCAGATCCATAACACTGACCAAAGTTTTGCACCTTTTGAAGCACTAACTGTCAATGTCAACTGTCAGTGGATCAACTTCACTCTCCTTGATAATTGTATACCGCCCGCAACCCAAAATCAACGGGATGTTTCTTCCATTTGTTTATGGAGGAATTCTCCTATCTTGTTGGTCATCATTTGCTGAGAGCGGCACTCATTGTGATAACCGGCGACTTCAATACTCACGTTGATTTTGCACTGGATGTCTCAACCCAATCTTTTCTGTCATTTTTGTCAGCTAGTGGACTTCAACAACATGTGGATGTCCCTACACCTGTACACACCAACATGGACATACACTGTACACTTGATTTGTTCATCACTCGTGTATCAGACTCTCGTATTTTTACTGATCTCCAGGTTATTGATGGGATTGGTGACCATAGCACACTGATCTGTTAACTTTTGCTGAATATGCCATTTTTGAGAAGTACCAGTCAGCCTACCGTGCTTTTCATAGCACTGACACCACACTTCTCAAAGTACAGACTGATAGTTTGAACGCCATGGATAATGGACAGATAGTGTTGCTGGTCCTACTTGATCTATCATCAGCGTTTGACACAGTGGACCACTATACATGTACATCTACTTTATTGTCTAGAGGATAGATTTGGTATCAATGGGGTTGCCCTGAACTGGTTCAAATCATATTTAACAAGAAGATCTTAAGCAGTCCGCATCAACAAAGACATCTCCGATGAGGTTGTGCTGAAGTATGGACAACCCCAAGGTTCATGTCTTGGGCCTGGATTATTCCCAATGGAATCAACAATCAACTCCTCTCTCGTCTTCAAAGAATACAAAACATTGCAGCATGAATGATCACACGTACAAGGAAAACAGACCACATCACACCCATGTTAGCCGACTTGCACTGGCTTCCCATCCCAGTCCTGTACGAACTGGGTTTCATCATCTTTAAGGTTTTCTCACAACAATGTACATCAAATAACTTGTCAAATGCTACTACATGTACATACTTCCATGCCATGGGCTTTTTACATACATGTACATGTAATAAAATGCATTTTTGCAGGTTGACGGGGGCCTGTTCATGCCATCAGCTGTCTCTCTTGAGACGCCTGAAACCGTATCTTTTGCAGCACAAAATCTCAATACAATTACACATTATACATGTACACTGGTGTCCCTTTGAGTATTACCATCAAAGCAGACTGTATCAGCAATTTCAAAACATGAAAGTACATGTACAGGTACATGTACCGGTAGCTGTTTAGTGAATAATCAGCAGAAGCAATTTGGTTGTAAGTGACGCAGGAAATGGCATCGACTGGATATTTTCAAATTAACACCGAGATGAGCCTGATGCGGTGTCACCTGGCAGATACAGTATTGTAAAGAGGGAGTTAATTTTAGGAACTGGGGTTTAACTAATGTGTGTATTGGCGTATAAACTTCCCGACTTGGAAATTCAGTCAAAATACACAGCATAAAACCTCATGCAGAAGGTAAAACACGCAGTGATTTCTACTATAGAAAGAGTAATGTAAGTTTCTATATTTTTCATGTTTTGTCAATTACGTCCTGCCCAACAGAGGCTACTGCAACCAATTTGTTCATGGTTTGTCTGCCTGAAACTTTTCCCACCATCCAGAGCATAACCACGATAAATTATTTAGAAAATCCAGAATCGACGGGAAAGACCCGAAGTGAAACATGTAATTAGGTGTCGTGTTTAGGTCTGGAGTGCAGTAGACCGAATTGGGCTACTGCGCATGCATTGGGCGCATGGGTTGTTTGTGTGTACAAAAACGTGGTCACCAGATTCCCCGAAGACATGATGCAGTAAAATTGATTGTAGGCTATTGTTATAGGGCCCACGGGGACCACACTATTTTCATTGAACTTTTGCAAGGGCGGATAGGGTTTGAGATGCCCGAACTCCTAATCGAAAGTTCTGCAAAACAAGGTGAGGTTTTCTGCAAGTTTTGATCTGCTAAATATGGGTATTGTTTCAAGTGGCATTTTAGAAGCTTTCTGGTACCTTTACAAGAAACTAAGTATCAAATTTGGGTCAGAAACACCTTAGAAAGATTAAGGTTTAGACCATGAGTGTGAGCACATTTGACCGCCGGGTATTGAAGTGCAGCATGATTTATTTGACCGCCGGGCATTGGAGCGCAGCATGATTTTCTGAATGGCACTGCCGGGTGTGCGCACGGCAGCCAGTCAACACGCATGCCGTGGCATCCGTGCGCAGTAGCCTCACATGTGCCTCCGTACACGGGCGGATATGGACTTACGTGATTTTGTCTATGGTGTCATGAGTTCATGGTTATTACTAAGCACTACTTTTTTACCGTGTTTTTAAGAGAATTAACAATTATTATTATATTTACTAAGGCAAAAGGACTAATTCGCATAATAGTAACTGATATTTAGTTCCTCCACCTATTAGGAGTACAGTAATCTCCCTCTCATGAAGAAGAGTACAAGACTAAACATTCCAAAGGCAAAAGAGTACTGTAAATGTCGGCCGACTCAACTCTAAGCAAGGAAGTTGGTATTCTACAGCTCTCATGGCTTGAAGAAAATTATCTAAACCTCTGTAGGAAAGTCTAAAAAGTTACCCACAATATCTGATATAAGGCAAGACAGGCAAATGTAACAAACTGGCAAACTGTCACATATTGAAATACTGCAGGGTCAATGGACATGCATCGACTGACGCCAACTACATGTAATGCACATAATGGTACAATGTACAATAAATGTGAAATGAAAGAACAAGGACCAGTGCCAAACAATAACACCCACTGACACATGTATATCTACATCTAGATGTCATTTAGATGTAAACCTGTTGGAGACTTGAAAACATTCCAACTGCCTGGAATTCCTATGAAGAATTACATTCAACATGTAGCATTGAAGCAAATATCATCAAGAAAAGCAGGAATTGTATGTTCAAACCCTGAGCGCACATGAATGCTGTGAAGCTGCATGGTCTCAGTGGTAAACCACTGTTGTTTTGTTCTTACCGTTTGACACTGCGACAGGTTGTGAAGTGTACATGTATGTGTATATGTGTAGTCACACACATTCTTTGTGTCGTTTTATGTGCAAATCAGACTAGCCTTTTGCAAAGCGGCTGGACTGGAGACCACATGCACGAATGACACAGCCACGAGGCCTTCTCAAACTTGTCAGGAATTTTTTATGTTTTTCTTTATATTTTCGATCCCAACCAATCATAAACGAGGGGGTCAGCACACATTAACCTATTATGCAAATCGAAAGTATACAAAAGATGGCAAGTCTGTCAAGTGAGTCAGCAGCCGCGAGTGCAGGTCAGTTGTCTGAGCAGTATTTGGACAGTTCTTTAGAATACGCTGCTGGAAAACTTCACCTTGCCGTGTTCCAGCTTTAGACTATTGAAGCATCTGTCCGCGGGTGTGACGTTTTAGTCTCTACCCACGGGATAAGGTAAGAGCTCCATATTTCAAGCACTGCCGTTTTGCTGTGACCATTCAGCCTTAATGAACTGCTACTTGCTAGCGTTACTCCAATGCCAGCACCATCCCCCACCAACAAGCATCATAGTTGTCATCTCACTGCTTATTGCCCCCATGAAAAACCAGATGGAAGCATTGCGTAAGCTTTGGAGTTGATATGCCATTTACAATGTGCATGTATTTTGGAGACTCATCTGCTTCAACTGTTTACATGAATAATGCATATAAGAAAGCTTATGAATCATTCACCACAAAAACCTCAAAATAAAGTTGGAAAAGGCCTTGTGGCAGCGCCACTCGCCTGGTCTCCTGTCCAGTCACTTTATAGGTACACACACACAGCCACGAAGGCCTTGACGAAAGTCTAAAATCAGACACACTTTTAAGTCTTTCCATACCCATTACATACTGGTACCTGTAGGTATACCAGTACATGTACATGTATAGAAGTCTCTTGAGTACACCATCTTGCATGTCTAATAAGTCACCTAGTTCCTGCAGAGTCCCTATACATGCATTCTGCCTTCACCTCATAAACATATCACAACCAGTACATGTACATGTTCCCAAGTCTTTCAACCTGAATGCATGTACATCGTGCATGTACAGACTGCATCCTTCCCCGTCATGTCCATGATCACCATTCCAAACATAGAAGTGCAGGTACCGGTAGATGTGTCAATCTCTTCCAAATCTATACACATCCAGTTCCTTCTCTCTCAACCTTATCCAAACTGGATCTAGTGACATATCCATCCATCATGAATTGTATCCCAGCACCTTCGACCTGCTGGGATAGAATACCCCACCAATTTGACAAGTGATTGATAGCTAGAGCTCTGTGGTGATAATATCTGAAGTCACCATGCTCCTGTGTCATCATACTGACCCAGACTAGTTGTTTTCTTCAAGCATATTTAAGAATGACTAAAACTGATGACTACATTGTAGGAGTTCCGCTTTCAAATCCCATTGGATCTCTGGAGGACTGTTCACATGAAACCAACTTCATCCATAAGTGATGCACATGTACGCAGTTACATGTAAGTCCATCATGGACAGTTGAGGCACATACATGTACATGTGCTGGTATAATATGAACACACTAAACTTGTCAGAATGTGGTTAAACATAAGTACAAGTTTTCAAGATGTATGTACAAGTACAAGATCCAGTAATTGATTCCAACATAATCCCAAAGTAGGTGTGCTCAACTTCAGCTGTAAAAGGACTCTCATATACTGCCTAGTAATGAACCATGTATCTATGCAAGCACAAACAAATTCAGGCAAGAAATAAAACTTAAACACATCACATACTGTACATGTATGCAGCATGTCACATACATGTACATGTAGCATCGATGCACCACATTTGAAAGGACTAAACATGAATCAACCTGCTTGTAGATCTTTTTCCTTGTAAAGTTAATTGTGCAATCAGTCAGGTTTGTTCAGTTTTTCCTTTGGTATCAGTATATGGCTGTATGGTTTCAGTGAGTGCATGTAACATCACAAGAAAACAACAGTTCAACAGTGGCCACATGTCCATGTACAGTTAAATTCAAAAGTGACTAAAGTTACATTCAACAGTGACCACCCTGTAGAGTTACATTCAACAGTGACAATCCTGTAAAGTTACATTCAGCTGTAAATAGAGTTACATTCAGTGGTGACTGGAGTTAGAGTAGCTACATGTACATACATGTACGTGAGCAGTGGGAATGACCTAGTCTTAAATCCCATTACTAGCTTTCTGAAAATTTGCCAACAAAATGAACGTGGCTCCCTCAAAAGCGGCAAAACAAAATCATGCAGGAAATGACAAGAATGCTTACAGTTGTCCCCAGTGCCTTGTCTGCATGTTAGCAGCCTGGTGCTGCCTGTCAAAGTAGCCTGCTAGTCTCCGTACATGCACCCTCCCACCGCAGTACTCCAGGAGCATCTGGTCAAACAAGGCCTGCGCAACTAGTATGAACACAAAACTCTCCCAGACCTGCCTGTACTCCGTCACTCCTTCTGATTCACTTTTTCTCTGTCTCTCAGGAATTTTTGTTTTCTGGCAGAAGGCGATTGAAGGAAACACTGATAGGTCCAACAGCTACTTGCTGGTAACTCCCTTGCGTTCGACGATACGGGAAAAAAATGAAGCAACACAAGCAGCAACCGCGTGTGGTCCTTCACTCGTTACTGGCCAGAGAGTTGAGTAAAGTAACAGCTTAGTTCATTGGTGGATGAATCATTTCCAATTTTTACTCAAGCTCAATAGCCACTCTGTGAATGTCCCCAATGGTCCAGTGTGAATCACAACCCCTGCATACATAGGGGAGGGGGCACCACTGGGATTAATACATACAATAAATTTCAGAAAAGACTAATCCTAAATGGTACTAATAACTTTGAAAAGGCTTGCTGTTCAACCTCTCTTCAGCAGAGATCCAATGATGTCCAGCTTAACGGTGCCAGTGAAGGTACTCCTAGCCAACAGTAAGAAAAGAATGAAGGGTACAGCTGGCAACACACAATGACTATTGAGTGACTTGAAGGGGGAGAGCTGACTCCAAGGCTGGGCAGACAGTTTAATTTCCTAGCAGGATACTGGTCTGATTTCCACTACAGAGCTGTGGTCTTCCTGACCCAGGATGGACCTAATAGCCACGGCCCCTCAGGTCTGTGCTCAAGCTCCCAAACGTTACTCCCACTAAGAAGGCAGCTTGAGGGGGGGAGGGGGTTGTCAGCTGTGTATACACTTCCTTTCTCACTGCTACTGAGTTGACCCCAGGAAGGGGCAACAAAGTACATCAACAGAGCCTGTGATAACTTTCTGAAGAGTGAAGTAAGGTGGAGTATAACTTATTTCATCAGTTATTGCATTGTTGCAGAAATTACAATATCACACTCCCACCCAACAAGTATTAGCCATTCTGCTGTAAGCTTTACCATGTCAGTTTGGGCTTCCCCAGAGATTCCTCACAATTCAGCAGTCACAAACATTTAAGAAGCTGATTAATCTATTTAAACAAACATATGGTATGAATTTCATCCAGGCAGATGCTATTTTCAGCATGCTCATTTTCTTTCTCTCTCTTGTTTTCAAGTGACACAGAGGCGGCAAAATGTTTAGTCATAAACATGGAAAATGTCAAGCACCTGTGCATCACAACTTGGCTAAATTTGACTTTATTTTTTCCTTCCAAAGGTCAAGATGGTCAGGAGTCTGCTTGAGAGAGTTGAGGACTGAAGCAAAAGTTTGAAATGGATAAAGGGACAAGCATTTTTAATTCCATCATGGTGAGTTTTCTGGTCAGAGAAAGAGGAGCATATGAATTTTTTTTTAATGTGGTTCTGGTGTACTGGTACACTGCCTACAAAAAGAATCCCATTGCTTAACTTACACTGTACATACATGTACATCGTAGAAGTCATATCCCTTTTACACTTAAAATATTAAGCAACTAAGTTGGGTTGTTTACTTTGGAAGCACAGAAAAATTTGAAATCTATTTCCGATGAACTTCACCGCTTAACTCCCAATGTTTAATGCTATCTCCTCCAATTTAAAAAAGAAATCACCACAGTACTACTCACATACAATGTAGCACATACATGTACAAGGTCTAAGAAATGCAGCATGCTACATGTACATATATATAAGAGTCTATAGATGGAGCTTTTATCATACTACCTTATTTCAAAGAATCCTATTTTGACATTGTACGCAAACTTCTGAATCGGGCTAAATGACTTTTCTCATTTCAATAACCATCGACAGACAGAAGCAAAATCTGTAATCATACATTAAGATAACATGGCGATCATATGTCAGAAACTATTATGACTACGTCCAATCAACTGATGAAGGTTTGCCACTGCACTGTGAAATACAGTGGACAGGCCATATGGGAACAATTGCAGTCAATTTGTTTCTGATTTTAATCTGTCATTATCATGCTGCATGGATGATTTGGATGGATAGTTGGAAATGATGGATGACTTTAATTTGTTCCCTTTCCTCATTTCATTTTCAATAATCATCAAACATAAGTAGGGTCTACTAGGGTTTCCTCTCTCTCCTCCCCCAAGGTCCCTCTCACACTTACACGTAGTAACTGCAAAGTTCAATGTACTTTCAACTCTTGGAGTCCCATGTTTCAAGACACTCACTTTAAGACTACATGTATGTAACCTTGAACTTCAGTGTCATCGACTTGTGAATGGAATGAGTCGTTACTAAAATGATCTCTGATAGAACTCTTCATGTACATGTATGTAGTTGCAAAAACTAAGCTAGACTCAGTGAAGGGATTGTGAGAGTAACTTATATGTACAATTTTCATTTCAGAATTCATCAGTCTTGATGAGTATATGAACTTGAAGCAGACAGAAGTACAAAAGAAGCATAAATGACTATCAACATGGCCTAGAGCAATGTCTGTAGTACTTACCCGTATGTGTATCAATACATACATGTACATAATTCACATGCCCAACAACGCAGAACCACCAGTAGGCAAAGTATACAAGTAGTTACAAGTCTCTCCATCACCTTCAAAAGGAAAATACTGGGGCTGCATTAAGAGGTGCCACACCTGATCATTCTGGTACCAGTACAATGAAAGAACTGGAAAGTTTAGCAATGATGGAAATTATGTCCACTTTCATTATGCAGTATACATGTTGTTTCAATTGCTTACCTGAGTACTGCACTCAATTTGACACTGTCACTCCCATGACTTTTTACCCCTACTCGGACCTGTCCGTGGGAAAGTATCTCACAATTCTATCCAAAAATCATACGTACCGGTCGCTTTGTTGAATGATGCAAAGGAAATTTGCTGCCATTTTGTTCAGAAAAATTGTTACAGTAGGGGCAAGTTGGCTTAAGGCACACATGTTATGTTAAAAGGCAAGGTGTATACATGTTGGTAGGCCATCACCGGGTTAAGGGGACAATTTCATTTGTTTGGCAAATACATGTACATGTAGGTGCAATGAGTGTTTGTCCCCATAACTACCAGTACAGCACAAGTACCATATGTCCGTGAGTGCTTGTGGATGTCCGTTGCTTTTAACAGTTTGAATTTGTGTTACCAATTTAATTTCTACATGACCTTTGACCCAGTTGGGCCCCTCAAGTGACCTACTGTTTGTTAAATATAGTATATTGCACACACATGTACCGGTACATGTACCTGAACCTATGACAACGTAACATGTAAGCATGAGGAAAGTAATGTGCTGCATCGGGAGGATTTATTGCTTGTACAAGACCATAATCCAAATAACAACCCAAGAACTTTGCCATCCAAGAAACAAGCCGTGCATGCAGCCTGATATTGTTTCTGCAAATACACGTACATGTAATTACTCACATAATATAAATTTTATATACACGTAATTTACCAATAATAAAACAAGCTACATGTATCAATAGCACTAAGACGTAGCTCATATCTCTCTACAGCCAGAGTGAGGACACATGCTTTGGCTCATTTCATGGCACCCTCATGAGGCAATTCCAATAGAAAGTTAGAATGGTATGATACCATAGGATGGCAACTGTGGACAATATGCATAGAAGTCATCAACAATGGTTGCTCATTCACACTCGTCTGTTCAGTCTCCAGGTTTGCTGAAAATCCTCAGCTTTTTTTTCCCAAGACAAAATTCTCTACACTTGTAGACCACCAGCGTGCACTAGATCAGTCTCAGCTGAGGT
Source organism: Acanthaster planci (assembly GCF_001949145.1). The sequence goes on from NW_019091491.1 coordinate 715,516, forward strand.
CACTGAACAAAACTGAAAACCACTTGATGAACAGTTCCTTAGACCATAAAAATGTTTGCATTCTTTGAAGTTACACTTGACAGTCCCTCTTGTATGTAAGCTAAACAGCGCCCTCGGCCACAGTCAACAGATTTCCTGTAGATAAAACCCTCCGCCTCTCCTGTATTTCAGTAAACCACTAACCAGTGATCTTCCTAGCTTTAGTCAAGGAACTGAGCCTTGGCATGCAGAGTTGAGCAATATCAGAGTTGAGCAGTATTTTTGGAACACTGGACAAGTTCCAAGCATATTTACGTACATGTACATCCATGAACTGGTTAGTAGAGGGTAAATACTGCGTAACGATTCATTAGATTTGCGATGACATTGAGCCAAATCAAGGAATAGGCTAAGATAAGTTAAAATTAAGGCATGATTGAGAGACTAGGGCGAGAAGGTTTCTATCAACAAACCATTAACAAAATATCTCAATTCCAAATGAAAAAATCACTGCGCACGAATCAGCAAGTTTGTTAGCATCTGAAAATTATTATAGCATGCTCAAAATCTGGTATACAAGATTGCATGCCAGAAATCATTTGAAAATGGTATTGACATTTTGAAACTGGCCCTTAGAAATCAACTAGGGCTAAGAGTCTTTTTATCAAGTTTGGAACTTGACCAGTGTCATGAAACCACACCAGGGTTTAGCATTTGTTTTAAATTCCAGTTTCTTCAGATTCCAATTCTGGGTTTCCAGCCTCCCCCCTCCACCCTTCTTCCCTATACCCATGGTGTCCTTACTCCTTCTGTTCAATAGGCTGCTTACAATCCACCATCAGACTTGTCCAATATTTTGAATTTCCAACAAGGAGTGGTACATGCACTATCCTAGTCCACTGACTCACAAATGTCCCCATACATGTAGAACATGACACTGCATGACTGACCATATTGATTCAATCTGGCCTTTGTTGGGGCTGAAGAATCACAGGGGTATTTCAGCAACTTGATCTACATTGGACCTTTGTTTGTCAACTCTGACCTAGTTGACTGCCTGTAAACATGAGTAAAGTGGGAAAATTGAAGAAATGCTCAGAGTGAGTCATGGCCACGTTTCCTCCATCTATGTGAACAAAGAGAGCCTGTCCATTGTTTAGGTAGTTTCTGGGTCTCGAAGTGGGACAGCTAAGATTTCATCAGGACCACAGACATCACTCACCTTTCAATAATGGCTTAGGACCCCCCTCCCCGGCTGACTCACAGCATACGCATTCTGCCATTCCCAATGAAGTAACTCATTGGATTTACTGCCTTGGTTTATCAATATTTTGAATTTGAGCAAAAAAATTGAGAAACCTTTGGGGTAAATTGCCATTCAAGTGCAACATGTTTTATCACTAACATGTACCTTATCACTACCACTTCATATTTTCCAAGGATTCCTCAATGTTGATGGATGGCCTGGAATTTCAGGTCCATTTCTTCCATCATTTTGTGTACATTCAGAGTTTTTGAAGAAAAAAAAGAGTCATGTGACTCTGACGGTGGCCTCACACTAGAGTCTGTGAAAAAAGGCAAGCTTGGCAAAATGGGTTTGCAGCACCATCACCAGAGAAAAGCTGCGACTTGCCCAAGTTTGGAATTTTCTGTGACTGTTTGGCAATGTTCATGCAAATGTCTTGTGATGGCTGCAGAAAGTACACAGCAATTTTGGTCCACTACTAGCCAAGCTTGTGGTGTAAATTTTGCAAAAGTCACAAGAGGTTTGTCCAACCTTCTCATTTGCACAAGGATTTTGAGACGGTTGGAACCCTCAGCAAAGTCATGTGAAGGGAATTTGACTTTGGAGACCGTCACGGAAGCACCTTGCAATCTTGCGCAATGAGAATTACATTTAGTGGCAACAAACCAGCTAGTATAAGACATTAGTTTGTGAAGGGTACTTCAAGACAATCTGGCGGGAAAACCCCAGTGGCAATAGTCACTGGAAATTCTGTAACACTTCAAGATGTATTTTGTGTCACGGAGATGTTAATTTTTCTTAACAGCAGGTTTTTGCTCGTACACTGACACTTTCACAAGCTCTTGAAAGTGTCATGAACATACATGTACATTGGTGTAAGGTCAAAAACCTGTTACTTATAAACATTTTAAGTCATGTTCAAAATTCCCATGCACATCTTTGCTAACATCAAGGCAACTTTTTTTAACTAGTTTGCAAAGTGCCGTGACTCCACTTCACTGAATTTGCAGAAGTTGCAAAGCCTAGCATAAGGAGAAGCTTAACCAAGTTGTATCACAAACCATGTTTAGTAGGCCACATGGAGCCATCTACACATGGTTCCTACAGTACAGGAAGTCCATTAATTATAGAAATCTGAAGCATGACGTCATTTGATCCGGGAATGTAGAGCAAACAAAGGAGTATGCTTACTAGTACATGTTGGTTCACATGCTTGTTCTCATGCTAATGCCTACATGTAGTCTTAGTTCCAAGACCTTCCACTTATTCCATTACATTGCAAACCATCACGAGTACTATACATGTACATGTGTATGTAAAGGGTGCTATCAACTCACGAATTGTTATCACAGGAAGGTCTTTGTGATTTTGTGAGGTCTTTGGCAGCAACAGATATGGTAATAAAAGTAGGATATGCATTATTCGTATCACTTGACTTATGATCGGTGGAAGTTATGCAAATGTCTTTCAACAAAAAAAATACATATTCTTATTTAAACATAGGCCAACATCAGAGTTGACATGTTTTTACAGATGCTCATAGCTACATGTACATGTAAGCACTTGCCAAATATCCTTTTACAGTCCGGGGCAGCATCCAAAAAGTTGCCATGAGCCCATATAACAAAAGCAATTTACATGTAGCTATTTTCAATTTTTGCCATGTCGCACCACGGTATGGTCACGATGTATGATGTCCTTGCTTGCTTTAGCACAACGAATTTGGCCTATTTTTCCCCAAACCTGTAAATTTATAGGGTAAATGATAAAGGAATAGCTGAATATGGAAAGTTGTTATAAAAAGAATCCATTGGCACATCTTAATGGCATTTTACAGCCTAAAGATGGTATTTTCTGCAGAAATGTTCAGACCTTGAGATCGGGAAGCCATATTTGTTTTCAATTCTCGGTTGAGACACATCATGAACTTATAATAATTAAATATAAGGCTCAAACGAAACTGCTGATTGGCTCCCTCGAAAAGTCGAGGGAAAAAATGAATAACATAAGAAAGGAAAACAAAATATCCAAAACCTTCCTGCGAGAATGATTTGTGTGGTGATAGCGCCCTCTAACGGTGTACATATGTGGTTCATGTCGCAGAATAACTACTGGAAGGTCTTGGAACCACGACTAGCTAATGCCTTTCACACATGTACATGTATCACACTTGTGTAACTGGGAACGTGGCACATTCAATTTGGGTAGTCTATATGGCATCACAGTCTAATCTCTGCATACAGTGGAAGTCCATACTTGCACATGTACTGATACCTGCTAAACTATCTGAGCGTATTCACTGGTTCATTAGGCCATTATGAGTAGCTCTTCAAACACACAGTTCATGAACACGTCAATAGATGCCAACGCTGCACAGGTATCCTGTAGAAGAGAACAAATAAACATACACACATCAATACATCTACAGTGCAGGTACATGTACTTGGCAGATCAATTTTAAAAGTTGGGGGTGACATCTGTGTAACCATAGGGAATGAGCCATTAAAATTGGGGTAAATCCAAGAGTCAAAGAGAGGGCAGCACTCCTCCACACACCCCCCTGCTTTTGCTGCCAGTACCTCCCAGTCCATGCCAACACCTTCATGTACCGGTAGTAACACTTAAGTTTGTTCACAGCCTCACTCTTCGCCCAATCACATACCGGTACATGTCTTTATTTTCCTGTTCTGTTCAAGTGCACAGACAGTCACTGGATTGCTGAAGTCTACTATGGATTGAAAGATATTCATCGGATATGAAGGATATTCTACAGTGGGGTTCACATACCAGTATAAGGGATCAAAATGCCACGAGTTTGATTACATTGTCTGTGCAGTACTGGTACTTCAATCACTCATTTTGTACATGTCCATGTACTTTTCTGAGTGTCCACTGATCTTATCAAAGCATCATTACGAGTACATGTTTGTACATTTCTGCAACACTGGCTGTACTTTTTAGGGTTTACATACATGTATGTTGTACATGCACCTGCCAAATACCACAGACATGACAGACAGGCCAGTACCAGTATATGGACCTCAGTGACTTGTTTGCCCCAATACAGGGCAACACAAGGTCATTCACCTACCTGTCCTGAGGGCCTGGCAGGTTATTGGGGAAATCCCCCAATGGATGCAGGTCTCAATTAGTCTAAAATTATGTAATGAAGAGCAGCACTAGGTGCCTGACAGAAAAATACAACACTAATGAGTATAAATCTGGTTACCAATGGAAAGTATTGGGTACTTCATTATATCGGTTTATGAGCACTGAGAGGTGATGATGTGCATTTTCATGCACTTAATTGGTTTGAGGTTGATATTTTTAAAGACCTTTTTGGGGAAAAAGCAGGTTCATTGACACAAGTTAGGGGTTAAAAGTGCTCAATTTTGAAGTTTATCTGATTCATTTTTTGATGTTTCTTTACTGATTTCTCACTAAGCTAATGTATTGCTGATGCTCGTTTGTGTTAATAAAGGTCTGACAGCTTGGAGGAGATTCAGACAGAAACTAACAAGGAGAGTAACCCACTGAATTCTTGACTGTGAGAAGACAATCATAGAACTAAAAATAGGGGTCGATACTTAAGCCAATCAATGAGTTTGTGTGTACGTTGTGTACACACTATAGACATGTCTACATACTGTACTATACATGTACCTTGAGAGTTTCACTTGTTAGGAATCCTTGGACCTAGTTGTGGGGATTTTTATCTACTGGTACATATAATATTCTTGGTCATGCTGGTTTTCAAAATAACAAGTGTCCCATAACAAGTAAGTTTAGGAAGAGTAAAAAGCAATGTATAGTTGTACATGTAGCACAGGTGTGCAGTGCCTACTGGTATTTATATATGTACATGTATGTATAGAACGAGTTTAAGGCGTGCACTTATGTGCATGTACAGGTATAGGTATATGTTCATGTCCGTGTACCGGTATATTTATACATGTACAGTGTACGTAAAGTACATGTACCGTACATGTACCTACTGTCAATCTCTTGCCCAAATTTACAATTGGTACATGTAAAAGGTAACTAGATCAGTTTTGCCCTTCACTAGTGCAGATAGCAGTGAAACAGTACCAACATGTACATGTAAAGACAGAAAATTCAAAGCATAATTAACTGTCTAAAAGCACTATACCCCATACATGTACATGAATATTCACACATAGGTCTTGCAAGCACATGCATGGTGGTTTCAACTGTGAGGCAATGACAAATACTGGTACATGTACAGTGAACATCTGAAAGCACAAGCAAGCAATTCACTGTTGACAGTTAATTTCACTATTCACCATGCCTAATGCTACCAGCCTTAGAAATGGAAGGTGTGGATGGCTGAGAATCAAGTGTTCTATCTACCCTAAATGCCTATGTCACAAAACATTGGTTACCAGCTGCACATGTGTTCCATACTTGTACTGTCTGTGACTAGTTTTCTGCTATGTGAGTAAATTTTATAAAGTACTGTAAATCAATGCGATTACAGTGTAACTTAAGCAAACTCAGTTAATTAAATGTACCAACCTCCACTGGAATGGATTGAAATCTTGTATACCACATACAGCAAATGTGGATACATGCACAGTGTATGTACCTTTACTACAGCAACAACATCAAGATAATCACTTTGATGGACCTTATCAACCAGATTCCTACCTCAATCAGTGTATTAGTACATCATGTTGGGCTCCAAGGACAAGCCATGGACTGTAAACCTACAGGAAGAGATTGAAACAAACAAATACTGCACATGTACCGGTAATTTACATTTTGTAGTAAATTTGCATAACTCAGGAAGAAATGGAGTGTGTAGAGACATCATTCAGTGACTACTTACGAGTAGCTGAGGCCCCACAAGGAGTTTGTGATTTTAGTAAAGTATACAACATGTACATGGGAAAGAAATGTTCTACAGGTAAGAGTGTAGATTGTTACTCAGTTATGGGGACTATGCAAAACATTGTGGGGATCCAACATGTTTTGGAACAAATTACTGTCCCCACAACTCACTCTCAACTATCCTAACAAATAAATTGTCCCCTGTGATAGCCTACCCACATGCACTGGTCAACAACACATTGAGGGAAACACTTCTTTTCTTGGGAAATAATTAAGAAATTCAGGAAATTTTCACACACAGTGTACATACATGTATATGGAAAAGAAATTTATCCCTGATGATTTTGGTGTTCAACATAACTATGTACATGTATCAGTCAACAAGTGCGATAACCCCACAACTCTAGTGCCATATAAATTTACATACCAGTACTGTACTAATACCAGTACATGTATACCAGTACAGTTGTGAACTTGTACATACCATAAATCACTGTTAGAGCTGCAAGTTTTTAAGAAAGATGAAGTGTTGGTATTAATTATTCTTGAGTCGGCTACCTGCCCATACATGCATGACATGTAAGGTTTTTTTAACATTATATGTAACAGTTAACACCAATCTTGTGTCTCGTAACAGAGCAGGAAGAATTTGCCCAACCACAAAACTGTGTACTGGTACCCTGCAAGCTTCATAGGTGCTCTTTCTATGTGGAATGCAAAAACAGCATGGCTTTACAGCCCACGTCAGACTTGTCTTGTTCAAAAGAGGGAGCCCTTCAAACTTAATAGTCTCGATTTTACATGCTTTATGGACAATTCATATAACTTTACCTACACCGGTAGTAATATACCCAGCAAGATATGGGACCAAAAAAACTTGAGTGGTACATGTATGTGTGTAAACTACATACACGGCTAAAAGAATTGGTCTGAAGAAGCGCCCTCAAGCGCGTGTGTAAGTTAATGATCTGAATGTCTACCAATCCCCATTGTTACACGTAGCATATGTGAAACGTGCACACGCGTGCATGCACATGAACACGGTACAGAAAATTCTACATGCATCTACCCGGTACGAAAAAAGTCTACACGCATCTACCCTGTACAACAAAAAGTCTACACGCATCTACCCTGTACAAGAAAAGTCTACACCCATCTACCCTGTACAACAAAAAGTCTACACGCATCTACCCTGTACAAGAAAAGTCTACACGCATCTACCCTGTACAAGAAAAGTCTACACGCATCTACCCTGTACAAGAAAAGTCTACACGCA
>NW_019091491.1:723195-737741 GCF_001949145.1 Acanthaster planci
AAAAGTCTACACGCATCTACCCTGTACAACAAAAAGTCTACACGCATCTACCCTGTACAACAAAAGTCTACACGCATCTACCCTGTACAAGAAAAGTGTTCACGCATCTAACCTGTACAAAAAAAGTCTACATGCATCTACCCTGTACAAGAAAAGTCTACACGCATCTACCCTGTACAAGAACAGTTCTTTACGCATCTGCCGTCACCGGCAGCCATCTCCCCTACTTATAATTAAAAGGTACCATACAAGCCGACAGACGTAAAAGCAGTTGGTACTACATACAGTTTAGGAGAGGTTAGGGATTGTTTCCTTCACACAATCGAGTATGGGCAGACCGTCATTTTTAAAATGTGCCTCGTGAATCGGGGCAAAGTTTTGCAAACCGACCACAAGTACCATCTCAGGAATACACTGGTTCCGTTCTTATCCACTAAATAGTGTATTGGCATCTCCTACGCAACTGAGGAAAAGCTTGTCCTAATTCAGGAAGTATAGCAAGTGTCCTACTAGTACTAGTAGAGAATACCAGGTTCACATGAATCAAACTCGGTGTACCCGATTTTATTCAAATTAACTTGCAAAAGGCTTATTAGTTGAAACAGTGTCCACATACGCACATGTACATTAAAACATATGCTTGTTACTCGCTATTAATTCCACACTGAAGAAAATGTTTCTCTTTCCAATCCATTTATTTCCAGACAGTATTTGGATCAGTAAGCATGCTCAATCGTTAAACCATCACACAAGTTTTATGAAAGCATTCGTTATGTGATTCAATGTGTATGTATATAAACGACTGGGGGTATGTACATTTCACAATACATGTACAGTGGAAAACATTACACTGCGTTTCAGTCATTCGTTGTGGTAGTCAAGACCATGCACAAGACCACACACATGGCCACTCCCAAGAAACAGGGTGAACAATGACAGAGGAATGTTGTTGTTGTTGCAGTTCAATTAAATAGCTTACAACTCGAAGATTAGGACTGGAGGTCGTCTTCTTTGTCTCGTGTGGTGTTGTAAAGGTCTTACTCTTAATGAGTGTCGATTACAACATTGCCATATTTTCAATATTTAAGAGCATATACACATCAGGGAAGACATTGGAACAGATGGCACCCCCACCTTTGCGTCGATCATTGTTTGATGGGAATCTCGGGAACTCTCTTCAGACATTTACGGGTGATGTCCCATATTTTACTAGGTATAAGTACTGTTGTTTTGGGGGGACGAGTACTGATCTGAGTCTTGCATTCAACTCAAACGCCACTTCATTTTTTGATTAAATGTCTTTCAGATCTGCCAATAATTATCCGTAAGTTATTGAATAAAGTTCAAACACTTTTGTGAGATGCGGTAGACACAACCTACTGCTGCCTAGAATTGCAAACCGTGCTGAGGGACACGTAGGAATAAATCAAACTTGAACTCAAGAGGTTATCTTAAAGAAACAGAATCCTGGGAGTCTTTGAGTTGGTGCAAATTTTTATTGTTTTATGGAATACAAAGAATCGGTTTCTAATTACAGGGGACTGAATACTGTACAGGTGGATTTACATTTAAAAACTTGCCTGAATAATGCTTTCATCCCATAACACCTACTCCATCATAGTTACTGCAGTGTATTACCTTCTTGACCTATCAACTATCATCCATGATCTTCTCCTGTGATGCAACCACACACAGCATCCCCTCCTTCCTCCCTGACTGGACATTGTCTGATTCCCATTTCGATAGAGTGGCAGACATTCAGGTTATTGGTGAAATGTGCATTTGTCTGTAGTTTATAAAATAACTGCAATTCAACTATGCCTTTTGCCTTTTAAATTTTGTAAATGCTTTGAATTAGTTCATTTTTCCCACTGTATTTAGCAAAGTCGCTGACATTGAACATAATGTTTGAATGTGATGGAACAGTTTAAGAAACATTTTGTGAGATGGGTATCTGTGAGATATTAATGGAATTACTTGAAACTACTAAAGACTTCATAACTATACAAAAACTGACGCGTTGTGATCGTGTCACTCACTTCCATGTTATGAGGACACTTTTAAATTTTTATGTCATAGAATGTCCTTTATCATTATATTTTGAAGTAGTTTGAAAGAAAATTGAAATAATGCACAAGTGGAATTCTGATAAATATGAACCCACAATAACATGTTAAAAGTGAACCATTTCTTGCCGTTTGAGTTTTCCTTCTGTGTGCCATCCTCAGCACATTACTGAATAGCTTTTCTGTTTTTTAAAACTTCTGAAGTTTAATTAAATCATTTCTGGGAAATCTTTACCCATGAACATTTACAAATAAAATGTATGGAACCACACTGATGCATGGTCGTGAACTAGAAAAACCTATCACGCCAAAGCATTTTCTAAATATACATGAAATATCCAGGTACTTTGATACCAAGGCTTCCTTTTCCTAACTGGGGACTTACAAAAGCCATCCAAAAAATGACACTTATACATCCAAAGGAAAGCAATTATAGTTGAAACATGATTGTTCTGTTTGTTTACAATCCAATGACCTCTGCATTCTGTATTTTCCCAAAGTGGGAAATCTATAAGTGGTGTTATTGAATTGGGTACCTGTACATCAAATGACTTAATCTACCAGGCTGGCTGATTTCTTAAATAAAGAAATCAGTAACAATACATGTATACGTTTACAACTCTTCAAACTGCACAATAATTTTGAGGACGTCACACACAGTGACAACATTATAACCCAACACACCGAATTGGTCAAAGTTTTTGTAGCTTAACCGCTTTGTCAAAAAGTGCTTCAAAAGTTGATTTATAGAGCATATAATGGACACAAAAACTCAATGTCTGCAGCCTCTTCATCACTAACTTTGATGCCCACAGATTCCTAGTGAAACCGTTTTGAGCACTTGTTGCATGCAATCCATCTGATGTGCTGCAGGAAAGGAAAGCAAAAAGTTAAAAGTTTTAACAAATTTAACTGAATTCTAATGTCAATTTTAAATTTGTCTGGAAAGTGTTTATTATACTAGTTGGTTGTCATGCCTGTCGCGCTGTATTAGTGAGTTTGAAAAAAGGTCACTCGGTGGTGTATGCACAGCAATCTAAGCATCCAATCTGTATGCTGCAAGGTTTTTAGATATCATTGTGCATCATTTATATTACAAATTAACACAAATTTATTGTTGCACACACATAACTTCACATGGCACGGATAAAGGTCCTATTTGTGATTTCGTGGAAAAATCTCTTCTGGTCAGCAGCATACTTTTTGAAAATTTGTCAACGTGTGATTTGTCACTACTTCAATTATTTTTCCAAACGGAGTACAACATTAAAAGCATAAAAAACTCACTTTCGATTTATCCTTCCTTGCTGCCCTCTTATTGTACCTCAAGCACTTGTGGCAGATGCTCTGTAATGGAATAACAAAATGAAAAGTTTTTAAAATATGTTTCTTCTTTGTTTTGCTGTTATACTGACCAACTCCCTTTGTCCTTGTGGAAATCACTTGGAAAGTAAACAGTCTAATTTTGGAGACGATACATGTAGATTGAATCACAGAATCAATTTACTATAGTTCAACAAAAACTATAAATTCTTATTCACAAATCTACCAATAATGTTTTGTACACTGCTTCCCATGACTATTTCTGCACAACAACGAACAGCTCAGAAATTAGCCGCCAGTTATATATTTTAAAGATTAAATAACTGTCCATTTTCGTAGTTTGACAACTGTGTTGAATAAAATCTATGATGTTGTTTCTGCTACATGTATATTGAGTTTTACTCTCTTGAAAAATATTTAATTTACAGCGCAGCAAATACACACCTCAGCAGGGGCCTAAACACAGTCCAAATTCAATGAGGAGGCAAGACGGCAGCAGACAGCTACGCTGCTAAGCTAAATATAATTTTTTCATGTGATAACTCCATTTTGCAAATTGATTTCTGACATCCAACAACTGGAAAGTCTCTTTCAGCCCAAGTATTCTATCCCTCTTTTCACGCTTTTGTAGATCAAAGTTGTATTTTCGGGAAGTTGACACTGTGTTGACGTTAAATTATACTAGGCCTATCATGTGTTGACAGTGTGTTGATAGTAATAATTAAGATCCAGAATTACTGATTTCCGTATATGGAACTTGTGTAAGACTCAATTACTGGTGTCCATCTTCCCAATAATTAGGCCTAGGCTATAGGGAAAAAAAACTTACGCAAGTGAGCACTGCCATTCGAACAACTTCTTACTAACAAAGACTGAATCATTTGCCTCGATGGCTGGCCTTTCTTCATCATACAACTGCCAAGATATTGCCTGGCTGCCATATGTGTGCCAATTATACACCAGCTGGCACTTGTGGGTACACTTGACACCATTTAAACACCAAGCATACATGTACATGTACAATGTACATGTAAAAGGAGCACTTTTTTTGATAATAGCTTCTGAGGCAAAGATACATGTACATGTATGTACAGTAACAGATAAATCTAATGTTGAAAGGCATACTTGGTTTAATGACAGGATCGTCAGTTCAGTGCACAACATTGTGTAATTGTAATACCCAAATCCTGGACACGACACCTGACTGTGCAATTCAAAAACACAATCACAGACATACCAGTACAGTGTATACCTCCAAATGGGGATATGGACAGGCTTTTGCTGCATTAAATTCTAAAGGCAAATTAGGACAGAGTTTAAGGAACATTTCTCTGTCCCCACAACAGTTTCAGTCCTCTCAAAATCTGTGTTTGTCCCCAGAACTACAGAGCAAATATGAGTGTATTTGTAACATGGTGAACCTCTGAACAAGCCAGCAGAGTGACATGTTTTCGTGACCAGGGCCAGCAACATCTTCCTACTTTGGTTGTTGGTTAAGCATTTTGGTGACATACATGTATGTTACACCTCTATGACATTGTTCCAACTGAATATGAATCAATAATCGAAGTTGGTTTATCCTAGCTCAACATGGCAGGGCGTAAGCAGAAAATTTTCCCTTTCGCCAAAATGAGAGCATTAGGTTGCTGCTGCATGCAGTAAATCAACATTGTTCCAACTGAATATGAATCAATAATCGAAGTTGGTTTATCCTAGCTCAACATGGCAGGGCGTAAGCAGAAAATTTTCCCTTTCGCCAAAATGAGAGCATTAGGTTGCTGCTGCATGCAGTAAATCAACATCCATGGGTATTTTCTTCTACAAAGAGAGATCAACATCAGTAAGAAACTTGCCAAAACTGTGTGAAATGACATCTGTAACAACGCTGTCTGCCACATTACACTTTGTCTTGACATAAGTATTTCTTCATTGTTTTTGTGAGCCACCTATATGTACCGGTACATGTATAACATGTTTCTGGTAGTTACAGTTACTTTGATGTCAAAAATATGTTTCTGGATGGAAGTCTTGAAAACACATTCCAGGGTTCTAGACGGCAGTCTCCTTTGCCACTTATTTTATAGAACTTTGGTACCAGTACAGTATGTATAATACATGTACATAACTAATACTAAGCAACTGACTAAAAAAAGTTGTATAAAACTACACAGAAAAGAAACCTGCTCTAAAGCGACTTTAATTGCAACCAGGGCTATTATTTACAAATTATTTTAAAAACATTCAACCCAGCAGCATCCCGGTACGTACATACCGTATGCATGTTCTCATAAAATTTCAGGTAGCCCACATGCATGTTCCTGCTTTTAAAATGCTCGTTCTCTCAACACCACTGAAATTACTGACTTAACTCTTCAGAAAGTGCACATCATACAGGTACAGGTAGGCCCACATGTACCTGATGAAAATTAAATGACCACACTCTTCGCACTAGCTGGGTAATATCAATGTGATGCATGCGTTAGGCTCCTGACATGCCTTAAGTGGGATACTGACAAGTGTAGGACACGACTTCATAAATGTCATGGGGTTCGACGTTCGCCATGCTTCTAAGGGTGCCCGGTGGACATCAAACCCCCACAGTTCTGGGAGGTACTGCACATGTACAAGTATGTATGAACAATGATGTCCACATGTCAAACTGCCATGACTGGGCTACATTGATTAACCCTAACCCTCCTCAATCCTCCAACAGGTGAAGGATTGAGGAGGGTTAGGGTTAATGTTAAGTACCTGCAGAAAGGGTGGGTGAACCTCAGTTCTTGGGTCATGGTGAGAACATTGTGTTAGGCAGGGCCCTAGAGTACGACAATTTAGCGTTACATCAGGTCATTTGTCAATAGCCATGTTCCCATTGGACTTTTAAAACTTACCACGACTTTCCTGTAGAATTACAAAATTAAATCCAATGGGAACATGCGCTAAACTAACGTCCCTGTCAACTTACCGCAATCATGATGTTAAACTAACAAGCTGAAAAAGATCGGGGAATATTTCTGCCCAGCCACGGTGAGTTAGCAGGGGCGCAAAAAAGTCCAATGGGAACAGTTCCCATGCAATGTTGACCGTAACCACGCTAAATGTATGAGCCAAATTACTGCTACACACAGCGGGCACACGAAAATGGTTTAGGTTTTATTATTTTGCATATATCTCGTGGCCTGACGGCCAAATTACATGTTTGTTACACATTAAAAAACTAACACCAATTTGTATGGTTCCTAGTCTCAGTGCACACAGTACAGCAGCATAACGTACACACACAGTGAAGCATGCTCAGATAAAGCTATACACACATTGTGTACAGTGTACACCTTATTTGTGTAAATTTGGCAGAATTTGTCATAATGATTTAGAAAACCCAGGCAATGTAATCAGCTGGTCTTATTAACACAGCGAATTAACGTTTCATTACTGTAACAAAGGTGCACGTGGGAATGCGCGCTGGATCAACACCAAGGAATGTCACGGTAAGTTTCTGCGTGCCCAAGGAAGAAAACCACCAATGGAAACACAGCTAATGTAGCCTATGACACATAGCCTACCTTCGGATGTTCATAAACAAGGTGAATGTTACCAAACAGTCCAACATGTCCAAACAGAGTAACACACCTACCAGTGCCCACTAGCCCAAGACCGGGGGGCTAGTCTACTGGACTACCTCCACATCCTTGGCCCCACAACAGTATTCCCCAAAGGTGGAAACTCCGCAAAAAAACACCTTCTGTGAACCCTGTTTTGTGTATATGGCTCACTCACCCCATCAGATCATTGATGTATAATATGGGCAATTTCCAGTTTGTTTCTGTCTGTATAATTTTTGTTTCAATTTTGTTGTCCACATCTGCCATTCGTTTGCTACAGCAATTAACTCCCAATCGTTTGACCGATGCTAAACACATTTGGGATCTGTTTGGTCTGGGAACTTAATAGGTTTCGTGTTATTACATACATGTACATACTACACGTAGGTCCCAAGAGTATGACATTGCTTAAAAATGTTGAACGAATGCAAATCGAAATACATACGATGCTGGGATCAAGTGTGAAATCATTCCCAGATACATGTTTGTGGCGTGTGGCGCATACAACATTCACATGTCCAATCCCCGCACAAGGACATGCCATCCAAGAAAATATCCAACGGCTGTCTTTTTCGACACGTTCATAGCATTCACGCATTATACACCTGAGGCTTCACTATGAGTGATACAAAGTCGCTGATAAACAGCAGTTGGGATCACCGCCTTTTAACACCGTATTGTATGGTTCCCAGACAAACAGGTCCGGACTGTGTTGAGCATTTGTCAAATGATTGGGAGTTAATTGCTGTAGTAATTGAATGGCCGATGTGGACAACAAAATCAAAACAAAAGTTTTATGGACAGAAACAAACAGGAAATCACCCATATTACAGAATTTATTGATACATCAATGATCTGATGGGGTCAGTCAGCCATGTATACAAAAAAGGTTCATAGAAAGCATTTTCGCAGAGTCTCCACCTCTTGGGTAGACCGGGTGGGGCCAAGGATACGGAGGTACCCGGTTCATGCCGTCCATGTTTATCAGATTGCATATGCGTCAAGCCCATCAATGACTGCACTTGCTCCACATATTGGTTCAACCCTTTTCGGTTTCGGAGGATGACATCTTATGTTGTTTTCATTGTGGGACCATGGTGGAACCGTCCTGGCTGCTGCTGTGAACTAGAAACACCCATGGGCCGGACGCGCGACATGTGCTGCACTATGCTATGTAGCTGTGACAGACTGCGAGACTTAAACATTTCCCCTCCCCCAACCACCGAAAATGGTTGAACCAATATAAAGAGCAAGCGCGTTCATTGGTGGGCTCAATGCATGCACTGTAAACACGAACAGCATGAATGGAGCGACAGTCAATGGGTGGAAACGAGAAATTGGTGAGCAAAATCTCATTTTTTTTTTCAAAAATACTCCGTCTCATGCTCTGAAACCTTCCCGCTTTTTAAGAGGTACATGTAAGCCTAATCAGGTTTGCTGACAAGAGAAAATTTGATTTATGTGTAATA
Organism: Acanthaster planci; assembly: GCF_001949145.1. The sequence continues at coordinate 731,656 of NW_019091491.1, forward strand.
GCTTTCTTACACCAGTGAATCATTTCAACACAAACATTCGATTCCAAAACCCCATACTATAGCGCGCATTACGACACCTAGCCCCACTAGTGTGGCACGGATCACTCCTGATTTATCCTAAGGATAAATCATCCTTAGGATAAATCAGGAGTGATCATTGCCACACTAGTGGGGCTATACGACACCACGTAAACCGTGTTGGCTAACCGGCTAGTAAAAGTCACACGGAGTAGGCTGTAACGGAGTGATGTACAGAATGTAGGCCTAGCATGCCTAGTGTCAGTAGTGACTTTGAGTTCTCGAAGTAGCGCGCCCCCTGTCTGGGCCTGGCCTACCGCTACACATGGCTAACTTAAGCTTTTCTGTCATCAAGGTCATTGTCAATCCTGTCAATATACAGATACCAAAATCACATCTAAGCCAAAGGATATTCTTCCTGCAAATCATGACTCGCCCCTACCTGTTCGTGCGATAGTGCAATCAACCATCAACTGCATGTCACGTACAACGTATGGCTGGTTTACGTGTGCTAACTGCTGTGCTGCACTCTAACCCACCTAGTCGTCTGGTGCGATGAATATTTCCATTGCTGCTGATAGTCAGAGCAAGGGTTCCAGACAATGAAAACACTTTCATAAAACAAAACGCATGAGTCTATCGGTGGCCGCATTTATGCGACTTATGGCTTCATCAAAAGGAGCGCCAGATCTACATGTAGGTCTTTGACCATTTAACGAGGGGAGAAGCTGAGCTGAGAAGAGATGTAGCCGGCCTTGCAAGCTCATTTTGGACATATCGCTATGGCTTTTTGTACGATAACCCCATTAACACAGGGCAAAGTGAATTCTTTGATTTCATATATTACCCGGTTTAACGTCCAGATGAAGTTGGGCATTACGCGGGAAAATATTGATTTACATCGTGTGAGATTCACTGCGAAAGAACTTCAACCCTCAGTAGCTCTGTAGGCAACTGCCGAAGTATTTTGTAAGGTTGGGTCACATTTTGAGGAGGACGCAGCCACTCCATGGGGGTGAATCCGGCGGGGGGAGGCAGGAGGTATATATTCCTTCCCACTTTTTGAGGTGGAGGGATGAGCTATTGGATCACCCCCTGCCCCACTTGTTTTTGTGTTGAGCAAAAGATTAAAGTAGATTGTGAAGAATTTTTCAGATTTCTAACGAGTAAAATTAATGTAGGCCTATTCAGTATCACTCAAAAAGGGAAAACAATTAAAAAGCCATAAATATATGCAATTTCAGAATTACATTAATATCAGGAACATCGAAATCTATATAGAGTCATATTGTGTCCTGGCCTCCGTTTTTTTTCCAATTTACGTGTCATCCCCCACACACCCCACACCTTTCCCCATCTCAATTCGCCCCAATTTCCGGCACATATTTACACCACTGAGTGAATCACCCAACTGCGAACATATTGAGGGGATCCTTTAGCGAAATTCCAAAGACGAAAGTTTCCAAGCTGTGTTTTTCATGTTTGTTTTCCTTCAGTATCTAAGTTCATTTGTGGGTGTCCAGGGGCTGTAAACTGAATATTTAACCTTTGTTGCTGAAATCCATTCATTGAGGAAACTGGGCGGGGGGCTTCTCAACCCATGGTGCTGTCAGTTTTCCATGAAATAATGAGACCATATAGTTTCACTTTTAATTAAGGTTCGATTTTGTTTTACTTACCCAACCCCTAACTTTCGACCTTTGAACCAGTTCAGTAATTCAAAAAGATAAGGTCATTAGAGAAGAAAGCAAGCAAATGTGAACATGTTCAGTAGGTTTTTCAGATAAGCAAAATATTTTGGGAATGGAGATTTCGGCATCAATTTAATGGATGACGATTTTGGGGTTGCACACTCGCCATTCTGATTTAAAGTGTAAATATAATTGAAATTTGCCTTAATTAAGCCTTTTGATTTCATAATATTTCATGGGGGCATGGCTTTAAACAGTTTACTTTTAGGGTAGGGAAAACTCCACTAACTATTTCCTTTGTGGGAAAAAGTACCTCAAAACATCAGTTCCTGCCTTAGATTGATATAATATTTCATCTAGTTTGTCATATCTCTATTATTTTATTGCTTCTAAATTCACAGTGAATTTACACTTTCAAATCTGAAATTCTGTTTGGTGTACCCAACGACAAATTCTAACATACTTTTTCTTTGTAGTCAATTTTATTATTTGCAGCTGCAAACTTAGAGCTTAGAGTCCTTTCTGCTTTTTTTGGTTTGAATCATTCTTAAAAACTCAAAAGATGTCTAATACACATGAAAGCAAAAGAATCTCCATGGCTAATCTTTGAATGCAAGGAAAAGAAAGCTTAGTTTTTAGCACACATTTACCCCTTGTAAAGCCCACCTTAAATTCCTGTTTCCCTGTCTCTTTTCTGTGAAGGCAGGTTCAATCTAGAGTGATTTCAACTCTTTGTCTACTATTGTCATTTCTAATTATATAATCATTCGCAATTCTTGCCTTTTGTTTTAAATGTCACTGGTTTGCCGAATAAATAAATTAAAAAAATTAAAAACAAAGTTCCCGACTGACCTCCGACGGATTCCATTAAGACATGAATCGTTGGAATACCATACTCAGAATGGCTAAAGACGAACAATTCAATCCAATCCAAATTAAGCATGTCACATTTTCGGGGAAGTTTATCAAAATTTGAAATCATCGGTTATTTTTAAATTCTTTGAAAGATTTGTGAAAATTTTATGTACGTTTTTTATGAATGTTTTACCCTTTATATAAAATTAATAAAAGTAGGCCTACATAATGATGAATGAAAACAGTTCCCCTTATTCACTTGGTCCCTGCTAACAACATCATCTTTCAGTTGATTCTATTCGATTCAATTTGATTTTTGCTTTCCAAAGTATAAAAATCTAGATACAAAGGTAAAACAGAGGCTTTTAGACTGAAAAAAACCAATACTCTCAAAGAAGAAGCCTCACCAGCGGAAAAGGGGATAACGCAAAATAGGTTTTAAAACTCGTATTTCCATTGCGGTCTTGACTGGATTCACATCGGTAAAGGAGTCAAGACTCAAACTTCAACTCTAATTACTTGAGTTTTACACTGTCCTTTACCTTTAGTTAATTAAACATTCTTAGGCCAGAATTCATTTGCAAAATCAATAGCGAGAGACAGATCTCGGTGTCCCGTCACCGAAGAGTGCTGCAATTAGATGAAAATGAAACAATCTTAGCTAGGAGGCTAAACATAGGTGTGGGCTTAGGCATTTCTTTTTCTCTGGAAGTCAGGGTTAAATGCTTGAACTCTAACCCTCCCATTCAATTCAAAGACAGAATTTTAACCCTCCCATGTTCAGACGCCCTCTTGTGACTTCTGTGGTTAGTGTCACATCTGGCAGTATGTGTAATTTACACTCATCAATTTCAATCGATGTACCGGCGCGAAGATATTCTTGATGCATCAGCTATTCGCCCTCAGGCTTTCAGTTTGTTAATGCATATTTGTCTTTTATATTACCCAAACTCATAATGATGATTACGTTTCAGTTATCCCACTAACGAGGAGTAAATATACTGGACATTGGTGTCTGAATTCGGCAACATCAAAATAAAACTAAAACAACGCAACGACTTTGCTGCAGAGCAAACTTTCAGTTCTTTCATAAATACACTAATTATGTTTAGCGAAGCTGATGATGAAACAATTAGACACGAGAAGGAATAAAGCATGTATTTTTATTTGTTGTCATACTGACAAAAATCCTATAAATGAGAGCAGTGACAAGCACCCAGCGTGTCCTGCATTATCATTCTGCCACGATGACTTATCTTACAACCTTCCTTCTACTGGCTGCGGTGCTCATGGGTAAGTTAAATTCTCTTCAGGTATTATCTAACTCGTGCTTTCATTTATCGCCGCACAGTGAATGATGCCCAATTACGTATGTATCTACCTTACAAATATTTCAATGACAAAAGTGTACCAGAGGCTGCGTTCGTAAGTTACTCTCGCTACTTCAGGGGCGGATCCAGTATTTGTTATGGGGGGGCTCAGGAATTTTGCTTCGTTCAAGGAGGCAGGGTACTACATGCAGTTTTCACCGTTGATGGAGACATTTGACTTTGTTTTGTCCTTAACTGTTAACGCAAAAAAAAGATCCCTACATGATTTATGGGTTTTACGCTGCCACGTTTGTCTTGTTCCCTTCCATTGGCAATAGTAATACAACTTCACATACTGATAAAAGGGAGCAGACTAATTTCCCTTCCAGCCTCAGTTTGGTTACACTGATTTGAGTGGTAGAAGCTATAGGTCTGCGCCTCGGTTTTTATCCCATTTGCGTCTAGGTGTGCTTTTGATGAGCTACACTCTAAAAACTTCCGGGTCAGTTTGACCCAGAATTAGGTCCCATTCGGAATGACCCTTTTCTTGGTCAAAATATGACACCCTTTCGGGTAATTTTTGACCCTTTTTGGGTCATAATTTACGTATTACGTAATTTACGAGTGTAGCAAGTATTGTCAACGTTGATCTTTCTGACTGGTGATAGGCTTTGAATATTTAAATCGAGGTAACCTAACAAAGGAACGTTGAGATTTCATATTTTAACTGTATTTTCCCGGTGTAGTTGTAATGCATTCCTGCCTTTATAATGGTTTTTTTTTAGTCCGTTCCACACCACCCAGCCTTTCATTCGAGTACAGCGATGATACCATGTTTGAATGCACCAACGACGCAATACATTGCGAAAACAAATATGGCGACTGCATTCCAAGCTACTGGAATTGTGATGATGTCGCTGACTGTAAATATGGCGAAGATGAACAGGACTGTCATTGTAAGAATCAAATGCCATTCATTGTCATGAAAGTAAAAACATGCAATTACACATCAATTTAGAAAACAAAAATAGTTTTCATCCTCACTTCCCAGAAATTAGTTCTGAATCGTGAGAATGATTGGGATTGTTCTTTTCAGCGTCTAGCAGTTCCCAATACCGTGATGATATGTTCGAATGCACCGACGACGCAATACACTGTGAGAACAAACACGGTGATTGCATTCCTGAATATTTTCGCTGTGATGACATCGTTGATTGCTATGACGGTCAAGACGAAGTTGGTTGTGATGGTACGATATGAAAAGGCATGCATATCTTCTTTATATCTCAGTAGAAACACTCGGATTATCACTGATTAATAAGAATTACGCATTTCCAAACCCGCACAGATTCGAAAATTTATAAGCAATGTAGGTTGTAAAGTTTTCGTAAATGAAATTCGGTACACAGATTTTTCGCTTTTCCTCTAAAAGCTGGATACCTGGTATCTGTGTGATTTTTTCCATTCTTTTCGACTGGCATTTCTGCACAGTGCTGAAAAGAAGAAAAGGCATTACTTCTGTTCTTCTTCTATACTTTCTAAAACTATATCTGGGCTTTCCAGCAACCCCTATTATTCAATTATACGGTTGACGATTGGGCCACTTTCTTTTATCTGTAAAATCTGCAGTTGGCTTTTCTTATTTGAAGGGATATCACGAGCAGCACATTAAAAAAACCTTTCAGCTCCCATTCAAGATGCACAAAAATGATAATTTTCAAGTTTCTGTACAATGGTTTCTTCAATCCACCTATCAAAAGACATGGGATAATATTACAAATATAAACAAGGAGAAGAAAGTTATAAAACTAATTCAACCTCTGACTCAGTTATTTCATTTTGACCTACGGGCTTCCTTACGTTTTCTCAGGAACCAGGATGCAAGAATTAATGCTATCTTTATTTGTACATTTCTATTTCTATCAGAGAACAAAAAGAAACGCGTTCGCATACACCAAGGTACGTACATGTAGGAGGCAACTTGCAGACGAAGTGGCCTAGACCACATGTCACGTAGCTCTACCCTTGAAGATTGTTTAGACGTGTACAAAGGTCTTTGGGCGTGTATCACCGTAAAGCCTAATGCTATTCTACACCTAATTATAAACATTCACGATTTGGCTATACGCAAACGATCCAACCTGCAAGCAGGTGCATGGCTGTAATGAGAACAAACTACTGACGTTGCTATATGATGCAAGATATGAGACAG
>NW_019091491.1:737892-772704 GCF_001949145.1 Acanthaster planci
CAATAGCCTAGTGTGTGTATAGGGATTGGACATGAGGGGGGTACCCATCAGCCCCATATCGTGCAATGGTATCGATTGATGGGGACGAGGATGCACAGTACACTCTGCAGTAAGATATAAGACTTTGTTCCTTTTCCACATTGCTTCTCAGGCTCTCAAGGTCGTGCAAGGGGACGCGGAAATAACTAGACCACGTGAGAGAGTAACGACCAACGAATGAACAGGAACAGCATGACAATGGCCAACAATATGGTGACCTATAATTGCACCATGAAAACTTTCTTAGTGTCATCCAACTATATACTTACATAAGTTATAAAGTTTCCTGTAACTGGTGAGTTATAGACGACGTTTAGGCAGAGTTTTGCTTGCCCGTTGCAAAGATTTTTTATCCACTCAACCTATTTCCGCAAATAATAATAAATATTATTATTTTCATCCTTCCCATTGTGCTTTATCACTGTTGCGGTTTTGCTTTATCAGCATTCCGATGTTGCATATCAGCGTTCTAATATTGCTTTATCGGTGTTCCGATTTTGCTTAATCAGCACTTTTAATATTCCCACCTTATTGCGATTTAGAAGACTTGATTACGTCATTGTTGTAGAAAATTGTCCTCCATTAGCTTCCCTTCAGCTACGATACCCTCAACGGCGTAAAGGGTTGCATTTAAATTGAGTCAAGTAATCTAGAGTTTCGTTTCCGAAATCACAAAAGCTTCAGCATTCAGTAAAACGAAGAGATGTCATCGAATAAAACGAGGTTCGGGTTCCGGTTTATTTCATACTACGTGCATAGAGTATGGGGGATACGCGAGGGGAAGAAAACTCTTCAACGTGGTTTATTTAAAATACATGTAATATGGGGAGGCCATACAAGAAGCCAAGCTTGTACAGGGTTTGCCCTTGCAAAGAGAATCCATGTAGTTTAGACAATTTATGATTAAGAGGAGATGATAGTGATAATATGAAATGGATATTAAACACAAAATTAAAGAAGTCGTGATCTAAAGACATTAATAAATTGCAATGTACAGAATGACCATCCTTAACTGAATGTTTAAGGTGTTGCTTGATAAGTAAAGTAACAATAATAACAATAATAGTTTTAAAAGGGGATGAAGATTTTTCTTGGTTGTTTCGTTTCTGGTTGTTTGTATGATAGGGTTATCACAGAATTCTCATTAGAATATAAATTATCATTCAGTTGTAAAACATCAACTTCAGTGAAACATTGTAAATGACATTTTATTGATTACAATACACTGACTTATTACTATTGCGAAAAGGTTAGAAAGGATTATATTAAAATGACTAATTTAACAATAAATAATTACAATCTTTCATAAAATATACATTAAAAAATAAACATCGAAAAGTGAGGCGATTTCATTAAATGGAATGACCAATCATTTCGTCCCCATTCATTTCCTGCGGCTGAACGTAAATTCTTCTAAACCTTTCTGTTTGACAGTTTATTTCCCATTTCAATTCCCTTATACATATACCTAAAAAATTAAAAATTGTTTGCCGATGATGATCATTACGCCCACTTAAAACAAAATTAGGTTTTCTTTAACCTTGTGGTATAACTTTGAGAAACTGGAGGGAGATCTCGAACAATGATAGAATCTCAAGTCAAAAAATGTCTTAACCCTGTACAGGCACAACTTTTCAGATTCAGATACACCTTTCAATTCAGCGCAACACAGCTCAGACAGGTAATCTCTTATATTCGTTCGGGTAATATCAACCGAGGTAATCCCAGGCCTTAATAAAACACTGTAGATCCTACTACCATAGTGACGGTGTCTTTTCTTCAACTCTGTTTGGCCACGCGCATAATTTCAAGTCTCATCAGATCTACCTGTTACATTTTTGCAAGCACGTAATAGTTATTGACGTATTGTTTCTAAGAGTGGATTTACAAAATAATTACTAGAAAGATAAGCAGGAAAAGTTAAAACGTTGTGGCTGACGTGTATTTATTTCTTGAAGACAATGCTGATTGGTGGCAAAGCTCTTTCTGATTACATTTTGATTAAAAAACACACACAAAAAAAAACTCACTCAATGAAAACAGAAAGTTGCACAAAAAGAACAGAAAAACCAAGACCTGCTGCCTATGGCATGTACTGTGCAAGCACGGACCGGGGGAAAGAAAAGAAAACAGTAAAGGCGCCCTCTATAAACACCATGAAGCAAAGGGCGGCGCGTCGCGTTGTTCGTCGCGTCGTGCCGTGTGACCCGTTGCGTCGCGCTGTCTTGCTTCCTTTCCTTGTTGCATCTCTTTCTCCCTAAACGTCGCCCCTTCCGTCGCCCGTCCCGTCGCACTGTCGTGCGTCGCGTCGTACGTCGTGTCGTACATCGCATCGCCTATTACGTCGCCTGAAACACGACGCGACGCACGACGCGACGCGTCGTGTACTGTCGTGTGTGTACAAACGTAATGGCAAGAAGGCGACGGTGCGAACCGACGGCACGTCCCAAGGGGGCCGTCGTGCCGTCGCGTCGTGTAGTTGCGTCGCCTGGAGGGAAGCTAGAGGGAGAGAGAGAAATGTGTGTCGTAAATAGTACACCATAGTAAACTGTACCGCACCCAAAGTACTACATGACGAGAGCCATAGGGGTGTACCCTTGCAAAAAGACCAGAAATATGCATTTCCAAAATGGCTACTCTCCCGGGCAGTGAAATTCCTTCGTTTTAGGGGTGGTCTGTTTGGGTGAGAATTTCTCAAAAAGTCATTGGTCAACCCACTAAAAATTGAGAGGAAAATGAAAGGGGACATGTGGAACATCATTTTTCTGTGCAGCCTGAAAACCTGTGAGCGTTGTGGGTATTTTAAAAATATTTTTGAAGTATGGGGATTTATCACTGCTGTCTATAGGAATTTTCTTCTAGTGGTGCACCCATTGGAAAAACGGCAACATATTGTAGCGCAAAAGCGTGCTTGCAGCGAGTTAGCAGCGCTAGTAGTTGGTTTCGCAGCGCCTCCAGTCGGCGGACTGTGTGGGCGCGAAAGGAGATGATCGCGGTGCGTCATGAAGGCAAGACGTGTGTGTGGATCGCTGCTCTGCGTCTAGAGCGAACGGGGACGAACCAGACTGAAGTGCTGAACTATTGTGTAGGAAAGATAGCGGATCGGAAGGTAGGGACGCACTGAGGAGCTCTTGGTTATTCCCTTGGGGAAGTCGGTCTTTGTGCGGGCTGGAGATCCTGGGATTTCTTGTAGTTTGCGCTGTGGGCCAGGGGCTCTGGCTGTGTTTTACGGTCATTACCCTCCACGAAGGTGCCGCCCTTTGATTATTTATTCAGTGAAGGAGTTTCTTGCCAATTAGAAGGAGATCAGTAATTTAAAACCTTGTGATTGTTATTTGAAGCCAGTAATTAAAGGTGTCGGTGTCCATTACTTCTCCGTCTGTCTGTCCAGTCAGTCCCTTTAATAACTGTCCCTGAAGTCTGTCCTTAAGTGTCCGTCCTGAAGAGAGTCTGTTGGCGGAATACGGTACTCCAAACGGACTCACCACCTAGGTTTACCTGGATAGCCGTTCGTCTGGGCTCACCGAAGGGTCGGTCGGGAGGCCGGACCGACCTTGGCGAAAGTCGGTCGGCGCCACATAGGTGTCAGAAGTGGGATAAAAACGTGCATCAGGGATCTTAAGATTGGAGAATCATTTAAGAAAGGGATGGAACCACTGACTGGGGAACAGATGGAAGAGGAACCTGCCATCTTACTAATGGATATTACATGTAATAGGGGAGAAGAACTACTTCAGGGTGCAATCTCGGAAAGACAGCACCTTCAGGACACTAAGGAGTTGCAAAGAAGGGAGTTGCTAGAATCAAAGCAACGTGAACTGGTTAGTCTAGTGGAAATCTAGACGTCAGAGCTATTCTCGGCAACACCTAGGTTGTCGCCCTTGGGAACGGTGCCAGCGACCCCAGCAAATACGGTTGCGACCTCTACAAGTAGAGGAGAATGTCCAGTTAGGACGAGTGAAGACGAGGGAAATGCAGGAGCAGCCCTTGAGAAAAATACAGTGGAGCCAGTCAAGGTGGATGTGGCTGGACCAGAGCTGAAGTTGAAGAGGCCAAACATATGTCCGAATAGATTCAACGGTAAAGTGCCATGGAAGGACTATAAGGCACACTTCGCAGCCTGCCGTGTGGCCAATATGGAGAGATGAGCAAGCAAAAGTGTTTCTTGCTGCAAGTCTTCGATGGCTGGCCTTAAGTGTGTTGGGCTGCCAGATGGAAGGAAAGAGATTCCTTCCAGGATTTGATTTGTTCATCATTGGACCAGAGGTTTGGTCCGGGCCAACAGGCGGGATACCACTTGATGGAGCTTCGGCACCTTCGCCAAAAAGAAAAAGAGACTTTACAGGAGTTATGGCAGAGTATAAGGGAACTCTCTTCGTTAGCCTACCCAGAGTTTTCAGAGGAAGGTAGGGATCGGTTGGCACGAGGACATTTCATGGACTAAGTGACCAGCATGGGAGATAAGAGAAGCAATTTTCAGGGCAAAGCTAAGCACCCTGGAGGATTCAATCAAAGCCACCCTGGCTGCTGAGAGTTATCAAAAGATTGAGGAGCAGAGAAAGGCAGACAGACCGAAGAAGAACGTGAGAATGGTTAAGCAGCCGACCATGGAGGCCACAGTAACTAGTAAAGCAGACCGTAGATCAAGCTATTCAGTAGATAATTGCTCGATTGGGAAAGCAAGTCCCAACAAGGGAGAAGGGAAAACAAGACTTTTCGTGTAAAGAGAGGCGAGCATGGAAGATGTGTGCTACAAATACAGGCAGAAGGGTTCCTTTTGCAAGGGGCAGCAAGGAGACGAAGGTCAGGAGATCAAGGAAGTCGGGAAAAGACAATCAGGACCCGTGAACCGGCCCGAGCAAGCGAAGGGTCAAGAAAATCCTGAGAAGGTCACTCTCAAGGGGCAGGCACGGTAATAGACCTTGAGAGCGATCAACAATTACCGGAAGGAGAGGCTTACGAGGAAGCATCCTCGGGTTTCAAGAAAGATTTGCCCACCCTTGAAGTGCCAACTCTAAGACAGAATTAAGGCTAGGCTGTTTGTTCCAGCATTGAGGGAGTAAAAGTTAACATATTAGTCTACTACACGGGAGCCACAAACACCCAACTGTCTTGACTAACTTACTTCAGGATTCCACAAGATTTAAGACTTCAGTTGGCATGCAGATGGGACGTAATAAAAACAATGAAGACTGCCCGGGTAGAAGTCCATGTAGGGAGGTCAGTGAGTACAGTGTGCGTTGTTTTCACGAAACTGGAGGTCAAGGGAATCCTCGGCATGGCATTTTTATTGCCGACCCATGGAAGGCTGGATTTTAAGGACATGACGTTAACCGTGAACGCCGAGTGTATCAAGTGCGCTGATAGACAAGGGGCTAATTTTTATGCCAGAGTACTGGTTCAATTATTACACGTTCGAAGCAATTGTTGCAGGGCATTCACTCGATACATAATCCCACACAACACTTTCTACACAAGAAAGAGGGCATTAGGAATGTCCATTGAACACGCCTGGGCTATAACATCCGGTCGGTTACCGCTTTCTGGCATGCTCGGTATGTCTATTGCAAGAGCGCAGCGAATGCTAGCTACGCACCACCAGTTTCACAACCATGCATAAGCCTCCTTTGACTAACCCCTTGATCATCGCCGCAATTTTCGCTGGTAATCTGCATTCTTCCTATACTGCAGTATAGGAATTTGAATATTAAATTTTATGCCATCGTTGGTGATTGATATGACCTGACAAGAACATCAAATTTAATGCTTGCGCAGTTGCTTGTATTAGGCTGTGTGCCCAAGTATTCATGTGCAATCATTGAACTTATCGAACGCTTTTTTTCTGGAGGTATTTTAGGAATAGATAGCCAGGTTGTTTATGAGATATTGTGATTTATTTGAATCCTATTCATGGCGGCATTTGTACAAAAAGGTATTTCATGAAATCTCATGATCACTCCTTGTGACGAAATAGCGCATTTTGTTTGTTATTAACTTGGTGGTCAACATGTTGTTGGCCACTCTGAGCCCAATTTGTGCAGACTTTGAAAACTGATCGTTTGAAGAGACAAAATAAAATTACAAACATAATTACGTGTCAAAATAAAAAGTTTATTCACGATGGCAAAAGTAGATCTAATGTTAGAACTTTTTGGCTATCTATTTTATTATGGAATTCCATATCTGCCGTCGTGCGTCGCCCGTCGTCCGTTGTGCGTCGCCCGTCGTGCGTCGTCCGTCGCCAGTCGTGCGTCGCCCGTCGTCCGTCGCTCGTCGTGCGTCGCCCGTCGTGTGTCGTCCGTCGCCAGTCGTCTGTCGCCCGTCGTGCGTCGCCCGTCGGCCGTTTTTTTCTTTGCCTCGGTTGCGCAGTGATATTTTTAACTTTGACCCTCGATCGTTTCACATGTCCACGTACTTGTGCGATCGATCCATCGTGCCTGACTCTCATTTTAGCAGTAGAACTAGAAGATGTATTCGTTTTTGCAGTTGCGCCAAACTCCACTTGAAAGAAAAAATTATATCCTTTCATTTTTAAAGACTGACATGGGTAAAGTGACGTGTATATGAAATAATACAATTTTTGTTACATCGATAACTTAGTTACTCTAGACGTAACTGTACTCGTTAACGGCCTGACGTTAGGCCTATAGCCTATGTAATATTTCTGTCTGTCCCTGCACGATATCCTACAGAACTGAATGTAAATAATAAACTATTTACAATGCTTGATTCCTTAATTGTTTTCATCACAGACAAACTAATTCAACATTATTTTGAGGGCGGGTATACCTATGATGAAATCTGCTGTATACTCCAAATTAGAGATGACTTGAGTTGCAGATAGGCTCACAGAAGTCTTTTAAACAGTAACGTTACTTGTTAGCCCCATAAATAAAGCTGATGTGCTGGACAGCCTGTTCTCATTGGTCTATCCACCATGGCATACACACCCACAAAACCAACACGTCACATTTTCTGAAACTTAAGCCAAGTGGTAATTGCCCCCAACAATACATTTAATAAACAGTTTGTTATCCACAGCACTGTCTAGTATTTCTGGATTTCAAGGGGAAATTGAGAGGACAAAATGGAATATCTGTATCGGCTGGCAGATTTCTTTCTGGAATTTGACGACAACAAGTCGGCACATACAGTATGCAAAGTAGAAAAAGACTGTGGATAAGTTGGCCGAACATTTTACTGAAAACGTTTTTCCCAAAAAACACTTGGTTGAATTCTCAGAAAGGCGATATTTTCTTGTCAAGGGGCAGGGGTAGTCTAGCATTATTGGCATTAATTATGGGACTAATATATGTTTTGCAGGTTGGATTTGTACTTGCCTGTTAGGAAAAGATCCTTATAAGTGAATGGAATCATCACATTGTAATATGTTAAACTCCGGCGTTTGCAGGCGCTATGCAACTCATTTGATGGACGACGGGCGACGCACGACTGGCGACGGACGACGGGAGACGCACGACGGGAGACACACGACGGGCGACGCACGACGGGAGACGCACGACGGGCGACGCACGACGGGCGACGGAAAATGGCATGTTTGGAACTGGTAAATAGCAGAATTGGGACCCAACAAAAAGCTAAAGAACGATATGGAATTCCATACTATTTCGTGGTCACGGCGAGGGATTTCACATTAGCGCCGTCTGCGCATGTCCACATCGAAACCGAGGCTCTCTGTGTTAACTTTCTCGCGCGCGCCCGCGGAGTCGACACAGTACATGTACATGCAGCATCTGGTTCGTAGTGTGACGCCACTTCAGTTTAAACCACGCCCACTGCACATGCAGATTCACGACCTTCCGTTATTTTTCTTTTAAATTTACNCATACCTTTATGTATTTTGTGTCTTGACTCCTAACTTTCAATCGTTTGATTGTATTAAGAACTGAAGCTGACACACACAGCGTCGTTTTCAAACGCAGAAGTGCACAGATCGACGCTAAAAGCGTCGTATTGGGATCCCTCTATATTGCTAGGATATTACTGGCCTCACTTGTATGGCTAAGCTGCAGTCAGTAATCGGGTATTTCTGGAATGTTTACTATTGTTTGTCTGACCGGGCGGCGATGCTCATCGAGCACTTTGAACTGAGTTGTAACTCCCTCTGTGTCCTTCCTCCATGGTTATACAGAGCATCCAAAGCTTCCAGAATGCATCACTTTTGTGTGTAAACTTATTTTGGCACAAAATTCAGCGCAATTTGTGAAAATGTGGGCTATTGCTTTGATAGTTAACGAACCAAATTGCTTGGAAAGGAAATAATAGAGTTTTTGGAGGGAGCTTGCTTTGTGACTCCAATGAATGGAACATAGATCAAAGTAGTTACATGACCCTTTACATTTAACTGCCTTACTATAAACCTAAAAATATCCCCAATGGGATGGGACTAGCTCAGCATATTAAAATTCTAATCAGTGAAAAATAAGAATTTCGAACGGGAATTTTTTTACTTGATCCTGAAGGAAATGACGGGAATCGAACTTAGCGCGACACCAAACTAAACACAGGACTCCTTGCTGACGCTGCCACTGCTGGAGCAGTTCGGTCGTCCCTGCCAGAAATAGCGATTTTCTGATGATCGAAAATTGTCAAGAATAGAAAGTACAAAGTATCATCATTCAGTGACTTTGGACTGATGATACCGTTTGATATGCCCCGCTGACTCTTATCTCGCCCTGACAATTTGTCACCGCAGCTCAAATAAAAATGGGGGGAATTGCGAAAAAGGTCGTTGCAGTTTGATAACAGTGGTTGGAGTTTAAAGTGTCTCATGTGATTTAAAAAGCGCCAGATAAGTGTATCAGAGGACGCCCCGCTATATTCCCAAACTTATGACGAGAGTATTAGCGTGTGATCTACAGTATTTCGACAGGTTTTACGCATACATGTAGTTGTAATATTCGACTTTGAAATAATATGCAGTGGATTCAACTTTTTCTCTGTATGGAAAGAAACTGAAGAAATTTCTAAAACTGCAACACTCTGGTATTTTCAGTTCCATATTAAATGAATATTTAAATTACTGATGACTTGGTCGATGCTATGACTCATGTTTGCCAGGATCCCAGCTTGGTCACAACTGGCTAATTATTTCTAAATGTAGTTCATAATAACTATAGATTTGTAAAACACAATGTAACAGAAGAACATCCAACATAAAACATAACAAATACTTGGATTACAGGGATCTCTGCTATACTCAATTCGTTATTTCATCCGTGGGAATTCGGAATGATTAAACAATAGTGCATAAAACGAACATTAGATAAAAAAAGAGTTACTTGAACAATGATAATCGTACAAGGCTGTGCTTAAACCAAACAGGTCAGATGACAATCGACCCTTCACTCGAGTGCATTCATTACTTATTTTTCATGCTCCGTCCAATCAAGTCGCCTGATATCAACCACTGCAAAGTTCATATCAAAAGATGACACTATAACCAGCTCAAAGACTTGGGTACAACTGGCAGGTATGCCAAACGTTTGGACTATAAGTACACCACACAACGGTAATTCCATCGGCAGAAATCCTGGGGGGAGAGGTATATCTTCCCTCACCTTTTTTAGGTTGGGAAGGGGCTATTGAATGACCCCCCACATTTGGTGATGAGTTATGAAGTTAAAGTGGATTGCGAAGAATGTTTGGATTTCCCAATAAATGCAACGTTTGGAATACAAATAAAAAGAACAATTTTAAAAGTCTTAAATAAAGCCATTCTGATGTAAGATTCTACATGAATTTGATACACATTACAGATGTACATCTTTATCATGAACATCTTCCCCTATGGAGTCTATTATGGTGTTCCCCCGCTTTTCATATTTTTAATGCCCTGGCAGGTCATCCCTGACCCACCTTTCCCCCATCCCCCAAATTTCCGGCACAGAGTTACGCCACTGGGTAATTCTCATGGAAATCATCCCAACTCTGCCAAATATGTATTTCCCAAACAGCCAACGATATTTACACGTGTATTCAAAACCCTCGATGTATATGTCGATACAATAAATTGTGTATTGTGAGTTTCGAAGTTATAGCACTAGTAATCTCCAACTTCAAGCACTTTGCATTTTAATATCTAACTTTGGAATTTGATATCCTTATTTGCCAAGGGCTTGGCTCTGTGTTCGGAATAGCGTTATATTTGGTTAGCGTTTACATGTTGCACTAGTTATCTACTTTGGCTATCCGTTCATGTCTGTTTGTTATCTTTTTGCATGTCTGTTTAAGGACGAAATGATGCAAGTGCATGTTTGCTTCCTCGTTTCCCATGTTCTCTTCTTCGTCATTTTGATTTTGCATACACAATGCATACTGAAATACAATAAATAATAAATCACTTACAATTGGCCTCAGATAAAATCAATGCTTATTTTAAACACATCAGCTTACACGTAGTTCAAAATGGTATCTAGCCGCCATCCGTCTACACCCACCAAGCCCTAAGGTGACCAGAAAGAGAACAACGCAATGCATTATGGACCAACAGGGTGAACTATCACTTTCACATTATTGAAAATGATAAATTTATGAATGCAATGATCTTCGTTTTGTGTCTGACTCCTCTTTGGCAGATAAACGCGAATTATACATCTTCTCGTAGTATGGCACAGATACCTCTACCAAACGGAGCAAGTCTGGAGGAATAGACGAGCGATCCGGGAGACGCCTGGTGTTCAGGAAGCACGTACTGTCCAATGCGTTTTGGTAATATCCTCCAAACTGGTTTCCTTGCAAAAAGTACTGTGGGATGGTCCACTGGTGAGTGACTGCATCTCCTGCTTCCCAGTGAAGAATCTTCTCATCGAAGGGCAGCCCGATATCTTTGAAGACAGCTGACAGGATACTTTTTGGATCTTGAAGAAGGTCGTCAGCATCGATGATGATTGCGTTTGGATCAAGCTCCTTCTTTACGTAATCAACCAACTCACTGATTTCTTGGTAGCCATAACCTTTCGGGAAAATATTCTCGGGCAGATCCTCCAAGCAAAATTCATCTGGAGACATATCTGGAACTGACTGTAGAAATATTTTTTTCCAAGATGGGAAGACCTTGAGGGGATGACGGATGAGAAACAAATGACGGTAATCCTTTGGAAGGAACCCTAGACGATGAGTAACCGCGTGGGCCATATCTTTGCAGAGTATGAATTTCTTTCCATCATGAGCTTCCTCAAGTAATTCCTTGATTGATAGAAAGCTAGACGGAAAATCATCCCTTTCTGCAGATATCCCTGTCTTTTCAGTGAAGCTTTTTTGAGAAGCTGCGAATTTCTTTCCTATTTCTGAGGTATCGAACATGTCATGGTCTTTTTTGGGATCTTTCCAATGGGCATGAACATAGAGTTCGAAGAAAACCTTTGATTTATCGACAGCTGTTAGACATTTTGCAAGAACAGTTGATAGGGAGCGAGGAACTGTCCACATCATGAGTCGAACCTGATATCCATCAGACAAAGAAGCCTTCTGCAATTTTGCCATCTGAAAAAAACCACGTTTTCAGTACTGAAGAAATTGAATGACAAAGCATAAATAACACGCGCACGGAGACACGTTTTAGATTCTGTTAAAAAATTTCGACGATTTATGGGAAATTGGTTGACACTTGTTAGACTTCTTTGTGTTCTTATAAGAAATTGATTTCCACCAAATTGTGCTTTTTAAAGGAAATGAAGATATTTGGAGAGGCTCCTGAAATTTCTAAACAATGCCTAAATTAAACCACACTTTAAGTGAACACATGTGTAATGTTTTGATAATGAAGATTTTCTTGAATAGCCTTTCAAATAACGTACATTCCTCATGCCATGTTATCACTGATTGTAAAGTGATAAAGTTTAATCTGACAAATAAAACCGTGGACAATTAGCCCTAACTCAATAGGGTGTATGTAAAATCATATTGAAGGATTGTAGACCATTAGGCCTTGTTTCGGTTAGTGTAATTCAACCTTGCTAGTTTGACCCCTAATGATGGGTGTCATAAATGACATACACAAACGAGGAACGACCTCAATGGAAATCTACCATAACATTCTGACATAAAAATTTAAGTACGAGCATTCTCTCACCTTGATCCTTAAGCCAGTGGACAACTGACGTCACATAAACACGAAGTTGGAGGTGAGGAGGGAGCGGACTGAATGACAAATGTATGACCGTTTGAATTTAACAAGCTGCTCTTTGTTCCTATCGTGCATACATGTAAATGGACACAGTACGCCACAGCGTGTTCATTGTGGAGGGTTTACTTTAAAAGGACAAACTTCAGTAACGTATTTGTAAAAGAAACTTTCCTGATAATACCGTGCACCGTGTCAACAAAACTTTAGAAAGAAATCACAGAGAGGAATTTTTAATCTTTCAGTGGGTGTTAAACTTTGATATGTCATGCTGACCCTAATAGGTCGTTGGGACGTAAGGCTATTGAAGGTGCAGTTGTGACACGACGGGGAGAGGCAGACCTCCCTGATATCTCCTCCAAAAAGGCAAAAGAAAAATTGTTGGCAAAATCCCTTGAAATGTTCCTCTTTTGATTTTCTTTTACTCTCTGACTAAGATGGTACACCCATTATGTGCTTGGTCGTTTCAGATCGACTCAGGAGAACACTGAGTGTACACTGTTATAACACACGTCGGGTAAGACAAAAATCCAAAATTAATTAACATCTCCCAGGCGCAAATTCATCCTTGGAAATAGTTGTTTGCACTACCTGCTACATCTGATTCGACCCAGCCAGCCGACACCGGCAAGCTCGCTGCATGGTCGAGTGAAGACGTATGCATTAGTAAGCAGGAAGTCGTGGGTTGAAGTCTCACCCGAGTAGGCTACGCTTGTATTTTTTTCACAAGCCTTAGGGGCAAACACTGAAATGGTACCCAAGACGCGTTAGGGAAGCAATCGAGATCTAAAAGCACAAAACAGTCCCCCAAGACGTTGGGTTCCACATCAGCAGTATCTGGGACTCCATATTACCCTCCCAGACCAATGGGTCATCCATACCCAAGACACTAGTTCCTCCACTCACTGCACCCAGTGCCCCACTGTCACGCATCAGTGAGCGCACTCAGTGGCCTTTCAGTCCAGCGGATCCGCCAAGAAAGCTGTTCTGCTCCTGTGCACCCTCAGCATCCTCTCCAGCGCTTAAGAACCAGCATCCTCAGAGCCAGGCAACCAGTCACCCTCCTGAAGACGAACAGAGTATTTCTGTGAAATTCATTGAGAGGAATCTTGAAATTCTTACAACTCTGGTACTTTCAGTTATATGTTAGTTAAAGGTTCAAATTACTGATGACTCGGTCGATGCCGGATTTCGGAACTAGCGTATGTTTTTTTGTTTAATTTCTTTCGGGTTTAAGAACATTGGAAAAACTAACTAACGTTATGATTCGTATTGGTTGCATCCCAGCGTGTCCACAACTGGTTAATTTCTAGGTCAGTAGCAAAAGATTTCTACAGCACATAAGCTGCAAGATATCGGCCATGCCAGTAAGATGTACACCGTTAACAAAGGTCTCCTCTGAAGGTTTTACTTCTTCCGTGAAAACTGTAAAAAAATAAATAAGATTATGAATTTCATCAGTATTGATAATGGAAGGTGAGTTCTTCAAGAAAATAATCGTGCAAATGTTTTCCATCAACAATCGATAAACATGTCATTACACGCATTAACAACGTTCATAACTAATTCAAAATCATCCATACCCGTAAAGCACATCAGATCCCAACAAATGTTTTGAAATTGATGTCCCTGAAATGTACCCCCGGCATCCTCTGAGAAATAACTTTGAAATCCAAAGCACTGCATTTTGGTTCTCAACTGTGGTCAATGTCTGCTTGTAATTGTTAGTGATCCCTTTGTTTGTTCGTGCCGGTCTGTCAGGTAATTTGCCAACAGAGGCGCTATTCAAAACTTGTCTCCACAATTACGATGGTTTGACTTGGTTTGCGTGATAAACATGAACAATTGTTTTCAGTGAAGTTTTGCGATAACTCCATTAAAATTCCGGGAACCACTTGTTTCGGTCATCCAGTCCTCAAACAAGTAGAAATGATCTGTGACAAAATATTCCAGGTAATTATTCGCTCATGCTATTTATGGCCAGGCTTTTGCCGGTCTTAGGACAGGACCTACAAGGGACTCAATAACAGCCTTCTCTGGCAGCTCCGTCTCGTTAACCCTATCGTATTGCATACAATCACAATGCACAGTGCTTAAGGTCGCAAATGATGAGCCCATTCCCAATCAATGTCCAAGTACCGATCACCTTAAGCACCACCATGACCACATAGAGGCAAAAGATAACTAAGATGGAGACAATGAGATAAAATGACTGTTCCACTTCAAAATCATCAGTTTGAAAGTATTTTCCCGAAAAGAGAAGCTGTGTTAACTGACATTAGATATTCTGGGCACGTTCTTCACTTTTGCCACCTCCACGTCACCTCTTGGACCACACATCATCTAAAAGATGGAGTGGTGAGTTGACGTCTGTTTGTGCAAAGGGGTGTTTGCGAGCGACCAAAGCACATTGAATTTCTTACCCCCAAAACCCGACTTGAAATGGTTCTTTAGCTGTCCAAATAGCTAAGAAAAACATTACGTAACAGCGCTGTTTCAATGAGCTTCAAAAGGCAAACACTGAGAGGGTTCATTTGCATTGTGTGCCAGACTCAAACGCTAACGGCCAAACAATGCAATTTTCACCGTGTACATCACTTCGAAACTACTTAGCTCCATTTGTCTTGTGCTGTTACCTTATAACTAGATTCATTTATCAGAGGCTAATTATAGAATACATGAGCTACGCGGTCAGTTCTTGACATAGTTAAAGCATGTAGGAGGCACCGGCTCCTGCACATATAACAATGTAGGCTATTAGATCGGGAATGCCTCGAAGTCGCCAATGAGCATTAATCAGAATCGTTTACGTTCCATGGGGAGGTCACTTCAGTGGAAGAAGACGTTAATTTCCTGCTAGTAAACTGGTATTGTTCGGAGCGTGCTCCCAAACAAAATGCAGGCATTTACCAAGTTGCGTGGTGAAAAATAACGAGGACGTTTCACATCATTTTAGCAAAACGTGCTTCCATCTGCGGAGTGGTAAACCTTGAAGCAGAGATGACGGACACCAGCGTGAAAAGAGGTTAATTTTAGGAAAATTAGACACATCTCGTCTTGCTAGCAGCTGTGAGCTGTCACAGAAGATTGCGTGAATCTGCCAATCACAAACTGCAAATGAATGATCTACGGAGTGTTCAACTCTCAATGTTAGAGAAATTCTTCGACAGAAAACGTTATAAATGTAACGGGTTTGATGTCATTGTTCACTACACTACTAAACAAAACAAAAAGGACGATAATGGGACTAAGTGGACGTAAACGCCGTAGGAAACACCACAGACATCTTCCCCATCATCGTCGCCGACGGACAAGTCAGCAAGCCGGTAACCACGGCTTCATTTCTGGTCGAGTCGCTTCCACCATTTACGCTGCTCTTCTCATCGTAGCTATCGTGCTTGTAAGCTTTGGTTTTCCGCTGGTGCTCCTGGGGATTGTCTTCATGTTTGAGGGGAGGTCATATCATCCATCTGTGCCTGGGGTGATGTGCATGGTCACAGGTGCGTCAGGAGCGGGTCTCGGTATTCTTATCTGCCGATACACGCATAAAAGAACACACAGAGTCGCTAACAACAAAGTCGGAGTGACTCAAGTGTTCACCGTCCATCAAGCCATGCACGACGTCGAAAAGAACAGCGGAGTAGCCGATATACAAGTGTCTACCAAAGAACCTTTCGATAATCATGAAATTCTCGGCCGTCCTTATGGAGATTCATCGTCTACCAATATGAGCTGGTCTGATTTATCACTTGGGAGTCAAAGCTGTGCCCAAATCCAGCAGGTCAGACGCCAATCGACCCTTTACTCATTACTCGTCACTGATATGTCCCATCCTCCCAAGCCGCCTGATAACTACACCGTTCCACCACTCTACGCTACACCAATGACAACGATGTCAAAAAGGGGACACGGACTGCAACCGTCTCAGACACAGACTTCAGAACAACCAGCAAGTGTGCCAAAAGTTTGGACCATAAGTTCGTCAACTAGTCATAATTCTCAAGGAAATCACAACACTTGAACAGATTTGTTTCAACTTCTAACAAAGAAACCAAGAAACATTCATAGGATGTCAGCTTGTTGAAAGGGTGCACTGTACTACAAGTAGAATGGTAATCCTTTTTTCAGGATTTGTTCTTCACTTAAACTACAAAGGGCAGAAATCACTAAATTATGTCTATCACTCAATACAGGCTTTTCTGACATTGTTTATATTCACGATTTCTATTGCCATTTCAGAATCCTTTTATGAAGGCTCATTTTGGCTGTAAGAGTCAGTTTTTCAATTTGCCCTTGTGAATGTTCAAAGGTAAACTAGGGGGTGGCAGCGGCGAGACCATGCTCCCAAACAGAGCCCAACATATTTCTTTAATCTGAGAGAGAGAGGGGCGAATTTATTAGGCCATGTTATTTCCTTTCCTATACAAAAGATCCCCAAATTTGTCCTAACCAATAGGCCTACCTTACCCTAAAATCCCCCAGGTCAGATTGACCAGGAAGCGGTGTCCCATTGGGTCTGACTGTCTCCAGGTGAAAAACTGACCCTATTCTGGGTCTATCTGACCATTTTCTTGTTCATTTTAATCCCTAAAGGAACATCGTTTGGCTCAGATATGGCTCAAGCCCAACGGAAAACCGATTCCGGGGTCAATCTGAACCGGGAGCTTTTGCCTTAAAGGGTCACGTGAAAAATATGCAAAATTTTTACCCCCGCTACTTAAAAAGTTTAACCGCTGAAGGTGCAGTACTGAATCCGCTTTTGTAATATTTATGTATGAAGAAGGCCAAAACTGTCAAGTGGAATATTATAAACGCACTAGTTATAGTTATACAGGATCGATTTTATACCCAAACAACTTTTTGTTAAAAGTGGGAACAATAAGCATCGTAAATTTGAAAACTTTTCCAACTTTTCTTTTTGGCCATTTTGCACTATACCGCCATTCTTGTTCGGGACCATTTAATTATTTTGTTTCTGTTTCTACATAGGCCTAAAATGTTTCATGGGAAAACGAACCACACTGAAACTGAAGTAGTCCTTTTTTGTCCACTGGATATTTATGAATAGGTCTTAAATTGTAGTGCAGAAAATTATTCTTCTGTCACGACGTGCATTGATAGGCTTTTGGGTCCCAATCAAATTGTAGTTATTGGATCATTCTCACAGTGTAAACTTTATAAAATTTCTCCGGGTTTGGATTTGGGTACAATGAATTTTGACAAGACTTTAAAAATCGACGACTTGCGAAATGATAATTAATTAAAAAAAAAAACCAACGTAACTGATGCCAGAAAGTTGAAAAGCGCTGGGCAATGGAAACTTTTTCCTCGTAAGAATGTACATAATATGTAAAAAAATCTCGTCTTACACCCCTTTCTAAAGGTTTCAACAAAGTGATAATACAATTAAACCATTACAATTTTGAAATTTTGGTTATATACCTACTCTCACAGTTTTACTTCAGAAAAATCTCTCTAATTAGTCATAGCTGTAACTTTTTTATACATGTTTAGTTTTGAGAGTACAAACTAAAGACGTTTGAAATTTCTTTCGTCCCTAGTTCACGAAGTCCGAGTCGAAGAAAATCAGCTAGGCCCCTTCTTAAACGAGTTTTTAAAAAATCGATTCAGGGTACATGTACCATAACATCACGGGTTTTCCACATTTCAGTTTCGACTCCATTTGTGACTTTGCCTGCTTTTATCTCTTTTAATGTCTTTTCTGTGTGTGAAACAAATGAAGGCCAAAGGTATGCACATAGACCGCTACTCATAGCAGGTTTTGAACATTCAATTTCAATTTTTAAGAAGTTCAAAATAAGTTCAGTGATACCAGAAGTAGATTTTCATAACGAATTTATGCCAGCTTAGACTGTACGCCAAACCATCTATGGTTTAGTAAGTTTTATGGTTTACTCAAATGTATACGGAGCTACCTTCTCAGTCACCCTTCCCAACATGTTTCCGACCTCATTCAGAATTTCCCCCAATCCTGAACTCTTCTTCTTTGTATACATTTCTCTTCGCGATTGATTTATCATATTTTTTTGGGGGGGGATCCTGTTCTCATTTGGAGAAGGCGGTTAACTACTTGTACGTTACTTCCAGAGCTGTAAGGCAATGAAATGTAAAGTTTTTACAAACCTTATAGATAGCAATGTACAAACTCGCATAAACACAGCTTTGGCTCTTTCGAACTTTTGCCAACTTATTTGCTATCACAGATATGCGTGCGACAATATTTCATGCATGCCTTCTTGGTGAGGTTATACATCTGATGGGGAGGGTTATTCACCTTATATTTCACAGAAATGATGAAATTCAAGAGTAATTTGCCCATCCGCCAAATAGAAAATCAGTGGCGTGTTCTCTCTCAATCGGTCTGAGCAGAATGACGGTTTGACCGTTTGCAACATATCTCCTATCTTTTCCTTTTTGTTTTCCACCAACAAATGAAAGCCGAGCTTTGATTAGTCATTGGAATGGAAGCTAACTGGGCCAATCATAGCTTGTAAGGATTGTTAAACCTTACAGTTCAGGAAGTAGGCCTAGTTGTAGGTGGTGACAAGCACGCTCCTGAGACTGTATTGGCAGTTGTGTTTCCTTGTTACGGCCGAAGTCACAGCTCAATCTGGGTGTCGAACTTGCGCTATTGTTTCATCACAGTTCTTCATCCGATTCAACAACCCACAGCTGTTGTCGCTACAGCAAAGGTTTTTAGTGAGATATCAGCACACAGCTGACGTCATCAAGCAAGGATGTATGAGCCCTCGTTGCACAAATATTTGTGATGGCAGAGAAAGTTGGCATAATCAGAATAGCCGAAACTTTGATATATACCGACTTTTGTTCACTGTGTCGTGCATAAAGTTGATTAAAAACTCACAGTTCTAGAAGTACTGAAAGGATTATCTGGACTTACTCTTTTAATTTGCAACGGTTTAACGTCCTATCCTGGATGCTTCTTCAGACCAACTGATCTTCTGGCGGGAAAGGGTTGACGACCCATGACGAGGTCGAAGACTTATCAACCGTCGAGGGATCTTCCTCAAAGCTTAACCCTAACCCTCCTCAATCCTCCAACAGGTGAAGGATTGAGGAGGGTTAGGGTTAATTGTATTGTTGCCACCAAGTTATGGCGTAAATATGTTTGCTTCTTTGCCGAGAGATGATTCCTCCATATACTTTTATTCATTTACCCCCATTTCAAACCATCTGGCCTCCCTGTCCAGAATGCCAACGTCTTCATCAAAGGTGGTGTTTTGTGCTGTTGACCGCAGTCTCCACAACGTGTTGGTACTTGCAGTTCACCAATGTTTCTTTCGTTCCCCCATCACTACTACTATAGCTGGGTCTTGGTTCAAAGACCTTTCGGTAGTTTATTCTGCGACACGAACCATCACACGGGCACTGTTACGGGGTGCTGTCTCCACACGAGTCGCTTCCTGAGATACATATATTCGCGTGGTGATAGCTCCTTGTAACAGTGTCTGATGGTTCGTATCGCAGAATGAACTACTGGAAAGTCTTGCAACCAAGACTTACTGGCTATTCAGAGTGCGCCACATTGTCCTAGCATTGAATAGCGTAGACTATGTCGCTTTGTTTGCCCTTGGGAGTCTTGTCCTTGGGTGAATTAGTTTTTGTCTCAGTGTGTTTGTTGGCTCAAACGAGACTGGAATTTGGTATTTGATCTAAATTCATCGAATTTTCTCGGAGTGTCCAGAAACGTAAGCGATAGATTGTGCAGTCGCTTCTCCGTCCCTGTTGTGTCTTGTGAAAGTTTGATTTAAATTTCCAACAGCTGTATCTACAAGTGGCGTAACAGACGATATACGGAGTTCAACTCTTCCTGTACTGTTGTCTTCCTTTTATTCATGTGGCATATAGAAGTCGGCAAATTTTGGACAGAGGCAATAGTTTGGCGCCAGATGTTAGTCTGTCCAAAGAGCCTTTAAACCAGTAATTATTTCTGCGTGTTCTGGTTGAGCTGCATGTAAAATGCAAATCATCATATTCTAAAGTCCCCCAGTTTCTAAAGTTTAATACCAATTTTGATCTAGGCCTACTCCCTTTTTAATTTGCTGTTGCTTACTACATGCCCCTTTAAACAATCAAATTTCGCACTGGTGTTATGCCACCCATAAGCGCCATTCTTATTACGACTGTTGTAATCTTAATCTTCGTGGTTTGTGTCATGCTTATATTCATGTTTATCATGATTTGCCGTTTCTCTCTAGTTGCGAAGTATGCCAAGAGAGATTTTACTCTCTTGTCATGTACTGGAGTAATGATAGTATGCAAGTCTTCTACCCTGTGCAACGCACGTGCGGCGTTGAGATGGCGTACTTGCCTGACGACGAATGACTACAGAAGAGATATACACCCAGTGATCCAATCATTCACTTGGCAAAACGTTGCAGTCTGTCCTCTAAATTCAAAATTGTGCGTAAAGAACTGTGATTTAAAAAAATTGGACAAAACATTAAGTTTAAAGTGATAGCTACAAAAATGCTGTACTGTTGTCAACTACCAATTTAATTCAAAGTTTTTGTTTGGTTTATGCTAACTTCAGCGTGCAAACAAACACTTTTCACAATTTGAAAGAAGCTCAGTGAATTCAAAGTCATTAGTTTCCATAGTCAAAACTCTCACTTGGAAAATGTGACTACGAAATCTATCGAAGTAAAGTAAGCACTGCAATGAAGTGTGGTGCTGACAAAGTGCACGACAAGTGTCATCGATATGCACAATTCAGCGAGTAGTTTTTATTACTTACATTAATGTGTATGTTTTTCATTCTCGATGGTAGGGTTTGCCTGGACGTAGCACAGATTGAAGACCGTTTGTCATATATATGGTGATCACGCGCTGTATTGATGGGTATAAGACAAAACTCTAAATGGAAATGCATTATTCTTTCTGAAGTACAATCACTGGGAGATCTAAAGTTCTGCCTTCCAAGTTGTCACTTCTTAAGCCCTCACAGAAATCATCGGCTTCTTGGGTTATTTAAAAGTGCAGAAAACATGCTAATAAAGGCATTAACACTTTCTGAAATGGAACAAGTTGTTCAAAACTGGTGACCAAACAAATTTCTCAAGTCCTAAAAAGTAGTTGGTAACAATGGGCACCCAAGATATACTTTTCTTGATTTTATACTGTTTTTAAATTGTTGAATTTCTTGCAACCCACTGCTTCATTTAAACTTCAGAACTGAAAATGTTACCTTTGATATTTTTTATAAATCCTCACTGCAGGACCTCGAATACCGCGGTCGGAGTATGCGTCTTGATTTTCCACATATTACAAGTATGTTTACTTGCACTTTTGTTGATATGAGCATCAAATGTAAACGATGGATTTTATTTCTAAAAGCGTTTCCAATAATTTTGAATTATACTCCTTTATCGGGCTTTGTAGGCCTATAGTTTTTGTAATGAATGAGGAAGTAGAAAAAAATGGACACCATTTGACTGATAAAAAGCAAATTACTCTGTCAATGCAGTTGCATCCCGTTGCACTTTAAGTAAACCACACGCTAACTTTAAAGGCATGTATCTGATGTAAAGTGTGCTGTGTCATATTGTACACAAAGGGTTTTATTTCTTATATATAAGCACTTGAAGACATTATAATCAGACTACACCCATATGGGGTGGAGAAACCTTGGAAAAAATATTACGTTGGATTTTTTTTACTTCATAATTGTTTTGAATATAAATTAAATGGTAATGTATGATAAAAGGGGACACGTTTCCTGCCTTGTGTTAAATTCTGTGTGTTTTAAGGTACTCATATTCTCTCTTTTATCTAAATGTATAGGGCCTAGTTTATTTGCTTAAAGAAGTTTTATTGGTAATAGACAAGAGGCAGGGCTAATGTAAAAAGAGAACCTGCTTAGCAATTAGAACGAGTAATTTGTGTTATAACTTATACTTTAAAGTTGGAGAGTTTAATGTGAGATCCAGTCTTGGCATGGATATTGTCCCAATATGTTGAGAAGTACTTATCATGCAATGATTACATAGATTGCAGGTTTCAAAATCTAATTATTCGCGAAAGGTGCTCAGTTGGAACACAAACACTCATTTTAAAAAGACACCCCCATATACCCTGCTGTTGCTAACTGGATGACAATTGCACTCTTTCTATCAAGTCTGATTTTGAATGAATTCGAAATTTTCAAAATTCCGAAAAATTTAACTCGTGTGGAGGAACTAAATACTTTCACAAAACGTATCTGCAGTTTACTTTCTTTATTGTTGGGCTAACATCAGTTTATATATACATCAAAACACAACTGAGTCTTTGAATAGGAAACATCTTTAAAATTGAATCCCTTTGATGGAAAGCTACATAGAGTAGTTAATAACAGACTTGAACAATTCTATTGCTATTTGCATGGGGAATGATCTGTTCCTTGTGTTAATTAGATGTATAAAGCACAAAGATATACAGCAAATACAACAAATTAACCCTTTATATGAATTTGGAGGTCAATTAAAGTTCAGTTCAACATTATAACACTGTCTTTATGAGAAGCACAACATGTAGTTATCGTTGGACCTCGTAGACCTTAGTTACAATCTGAAATCAATCTTCTGCTCAATTACACCCTTACATCCTGCCACTTGTTGGAGTCCTTCAGGAAGGTAGATCACGGATTTCCTCAAGAGAGGTTAAATGTAATGTCGCGTAGCCATTCAACCCTGACCTTACTTTTTAGCACGCGTCCCCTGTGCCCGGAATTATAGCTGATGTGATTGACTATTGGCTTGGAATGGGTTTGAATCTGGAATGGGTCAGTTCCTAACACAAACACTCGAGCTGTGCCGTGAATCCAAGGCATGTGGAAATTTTGTAAAAAAAATTTGAGAGCTCCAATATTTTAAAAATGGTGCTACGACCTTTCTTAGGGATGTTGGAGATTCTTTTACAAACACAACATTTTGGACAGTCTCTTCTTTCTTTTTCGCCCCACCTCCCCCCTCTGGCCCAAGGCCTACTGTATACACAACTGCTAACACGCAAGTTGTGTTGTCAAAAAAGGCAAGTACAGTGGATGGTACAAAAGTCACATCCAGGAACAGTTTTTTTTTTGGGGGGGGACTTTTTAAAATAATTTTTTTATGTGGGTCCAACAAATTTGAAATGTTAAGGTAACCTTGTATGGCCTTTATGAGTCTTAAGGCTACATGGGGGGGGGCTTTTGGATGGAAGAAAAATAAACTAGTCGAAAAAACGCCATTCTCTCTCAAATAATTAAGCTCGGGGATTCCTCAACCAGCCCTTTGGTGGTACCAAATTCCGTAAAGATTTAGAACCGAAAGACATTTGTCAGATTCGTTACTTTCTCAACGATCTGGAGTGATTACATGTAAAGTGCATAAAAGAAATTCTTGTCAAACAACAAACAACCCAATGAAAACGATTGTATATTACTGGACCTGAATAAAGAAATATGAATTTCTGTTTCAAAAAGTCTACCTTACAAAATCGAGAGACGATTGACAAACCTAAAAGCTTTGCTTTATTGCTTGAGCTCTAGCTATGGTATTCAGCGAGGAAATTTGTCTGGGCCCCCACAGAACGGGAAACGAAAGACGCCGTTGAACGGACAAACAGCGCCCCTCGATGGGATTTGCATGACCGTCTCCTCCAATCAGTGAAGAGTAGACAAGTAATAACTTGAGCTAAGTGTGCCGCCGTTTGAATGAATGAATGAATGAATGGCAGGTTGAAAGCGCAGCTTAGTCCAGAGTTGGCGAGTTTTGATTACACAGCATTTAACTTTGTTTGAAAAGCCATTTGAAAAAATTGTTCAATTTGACTAGCATGATGGAGGATTCGCTAGTACGTCTGACATTGAGCTTGGTTTTCTTGAGCACAATTTATGATGCGGCTACTGCACAAGTTGATGCTAGACGTGGTGACACTGATGTTGAGGGGTTAGGCGTTGCACCGGGCACCACACCTCACCCTGAGACCGAAATACAGCTTGATTATGACCAGTTTGTCTACAATCCACATATAGTAATCAACCCGCCCAAGTTCAGTACTCCTTTGGTCCCTAAAGCCTGCTGCAACTGTTCAACTTTCCGAGAAATTGTCTCCGCTGAGACAGCCAGGCTTGAAGAGACGTACCGCCGTCTTCGGGATGACACCAGGATCCAACTACAACAACTTCAAGCAGCAATGACGGATCTTGCTGATATTCTTAGGAGTTTGCCAGGTAAATGCTTTATTTGTAGAAAGCACATTGATTGCCATGCACCTAAATGTCAGTGATTAATGTTCATTAAAGTCATTAGTGGCATAATCGGGTGAATACTTGCTTCTGAGACGGAAAACTGCCTTACACTACCACGTTATACGTGCAAAGCATTTGAACAAAACCGCACGTACATGTAAGAGCGAGGAAAACGACAGGTTGGTCTTAATAGGGTCTGTTAGAGGGGTCGGACTGGAAGACTTAGTTTACCACCACCTTTTGTTTAGTTGTAAGCTTTATGAGGTCATTACCAACCGCAAACTGGGTAACGTTTGAACCCTGGATAATTTTGACGGAAGTGTTAGCTCATAGGCCTACAACATTGCACAACACTAATAGCTACAAAAGTCATTTCCTCAAAAAGAGTGCTCCTTTTCAAGGTTAGGATTTAATGTTGAATTGCACTGGCTGTTCTAGGACATCTATTATAACAGCAGAAATTATGCCCTTAATCTTATTCAGAAAACAAATTAAATTTGACGGCAAGTTTGCTAGAACATGTACATTACGAGTCACCTGAAAATGTTCAACTTTCTATGCTTTGAATGGGCACCAATGGAAAGTAATTCTAGTTGACGAAAACCTTTTCAACTTTCAAATGACACCAAATGGCAAAAGGCACATTCACAATCTCAGATTTGTAATACTTTATTGGCATTCATAATAACAAGGCGAATTGGTCCGTGTTTGGCAGGGTTTTTGCTATTATGGCAGTTGGCGATGCTGTGATGAATTTGACAACTCAAACTTGAAAAGTAATAAACTTTTGTCATTTTGCACCACGGAAAGTCTGCGATAAAACTGTACCATTTCAACGATTATTTCATGCCTTCTAGAAACGAATATAACACCCCCGTCACTTCTTCCGCAGTCTTTGGATCACACCAAGACAACAGGTAAGTAACAAATCAAAGCGAAATATTTAGAACATGTACGTCATTTCCCTTTACATGTAACCCCCCCCCCTCGGCTTACGGACACAGGGCATGACATTTTCATTGCTATTTCCAAATGACAACGTCAGCAAGCATTTCTCTCCTTTTCGACAAAATATGTAGATGTAAATGCAGTGTATGTTAATTACGTATAATTATTGTGTAGTTATTTCAACACTAAGGTTGTCCATGTATCATGTTTGAAGACATAACCAATTTCCTAAAGTACTTGAATGTTATTCTTTACACACACAAGAAGTCTTTCAGTAATCTTTGGACATGCCGTGATTTTTAAAACACTGTTCGAAGAGCTGTGCTGGTGTATTTTCGTGTGAGATTTAGATTTTGAGAATTACAACCATAACTCGTCGAATGATATATTGCATAATGCCTTGAGTGCTATGAGATAAGGCTTCCGTCAGCAAATTCATGATAAATAAATACTACAGCGTTACAATTTCTTATCTCACAATTTACAAAAACGAAAGTAAAGGACTGCACTAAAAACGACCCCATAGCCAGTATTAACACAAACCTTGGAAGTGTGTTCAAGTCAAAGCTCATGAAATGAATTTGACAATGCCACGTTTATCCATTTGTTCACCATTATTTCTGAGACAGAAATGTCAACAACGGCTTGATTGGGGTGATATTTCTGGGAGACACATGGGGAACATACATTTTGTTCACAGGGACACTGCAAGCAAACTACGGTTTGTATCTTACTTGCGTTTATTTCAAGATTCCTCATGGGGGTGCACCCGGGGCACGGACATCCGCTGGGTAGTAGGTGTCCGGGTGTTACCTCCCTTAGTTATGCCGCTAAATGTCAGGCCTGCAAAATGTGTCTGTATCTGTACAGCCAAACGATGATTTGAATTAGCTGCATGTTGCTGGTTCTAAAAATATAAAATGCCGGATGGAACATTGTTAGAGAATTCCCGAGTAGGAGTAGACTTGATTCCTAATCACACAGACTCAGACAGGAAAATGCCAACAAAAATTGCTTGCATGGCAACATGTTCCGTGGTTCGAACAAACCTAACCGAACTATCTCCGTATTAAAATTATATATATACGCAATATTTCAGGAAACGGAGCATTTTTCCTTTAAGTAGCAACAAATGTCTTGATGCCATTTCCTTAAAAAGAATTAGGTTGTAAAGAGTTATAGGGGCCTACTTCGTCGGATTTACGGTGACAGGAGATGGAATAAGAAACTGAGTGTTTAATACTTCACAGTTGTTCGGTCAAACACGAAATGCTATGTCTTGAATCACTTGTTCGTTAGTCATACCGAAAATAGGTCACACTTACAGCAAAACCTTGTCACGTTGACAGAACGAAAATTGCTTTGCCCGAGTGTAACAAAAAGAGTTCACTTGTGAAAGAGATAAATTTGCAGTGCTCTCCACGAGCTTGTAAAACACGATTGCTTTAATAGGATTCGAACCAATGACCTCCAGCTTACCAACGCAGACTTTAACGGTGGTTCCAATCGATATGGCAATGGGCAATTAACAATCTTTGTTAATACAACTCAACCATTAATAGAATACTCTTGCCAATATGAGAGGCTGACCAGAACCCAACACATCCACCGTTTTAATGTGCTGATCTTTTCTTCTGGCTCTATACGTTTTCGTTATCTTGTCAACATCTTGTCAATAGGCCTACGAGAAACAAAATGTCACTAAATTCTTTCAGTGAATTCTCAATTTAGAGTTTTGTTTTTCTTCCCTCTAGCATCAGAAATGGAACACACAACATCTACCACAGTCTGGGGTAAGTAATCATGTAAAAACCTAAGAGTAAAGAAGTGAGGTGTGTAAGGTTTAACAAACGTTTGCTTAACAGCTTGAAATCATAAGTTGGAGTTTAAGTTGACGATTACCCTCCAAAAGTGCATACACTCGTGCCTAGACATTAAATTTTATGTCCCTTATCGCCGCTAAAAATTGTGATTTTTACCCAAAAAAAACTACCGAGGTAACGTTACTTGGTAATCATAAGTAAAATCTTCTACTTGTTCGATTTGTTGTAGATAAAATATTGACCAAACAAAAAATAAAACAATTCCATTAAAAGGCCTCAGTGACGTGGCCAGTGGAAGACGGCCATAGGGGACATAGTGCCAGTTTTGTTTTTGTTTGTTTTTGCTGTGTTTTTGTTTCTCTGTTTTTGTATTGTTTTTGTTTTCAGGAATTGAAAGCGGCAACATTAGAAAGGGTACAATACCACCTGGGCAGGCGCGCCCCAGAGGGGGTTTGGGGGTATTGACATATTTGTATGTCAATAACAATGTAATACACTACCTATGTGTCCACTTGTCTGCAACAATAGGACATTGCAATAAAAACACACCCAAAATCCGACGGGCCTGACCACTCCCTAGAAAAATCCCTGGATCTCCCTTGCTGGAAGGCCTTTTCTGACTTCGCACCCCTGTATGGATAGCACACGACCTGATCTTCACTTGTTCTTCACATTTAAGGTCACTATAATAGCACCGGGGTAACACATTGGCAAGACTGGAGAAGGGCTGTGGTTAGCAGTGTGCATTAGTATGCATTTCCACAAATTTTATCTTTGCAACTGATGACAATTTTAAAAAAGTATTTGTTAAGTATAAACAATGAGGTGCGAAATTGTTTTGTCTTCATTTTAGAAACAACAACTCAACCACCGCCACCACCAGTCACTACATTACCCAGTAAGTAAAACTAAAGTGTTAATTTCTTCTCTGAAAACATTTTTTTCATGCATTTTGATGCGTTCCCTTTTCATGGCAAATCATTGCATTCTGTCATTTCCAGAACGAGTTACGACATCTCAGACGACAACATCACCAAGAAGTAAGAGAATCCATCGAATAAGGGTTTGCAACACAGAATGAAGAAAGGAACATTATTAAAAAAATAAACTTATTTTCAAACGTATAAAGCAATGTCGTGATTTTTCATTTGCTCTTTTTTCCCAAATCTTATTTACGTTGCTTCGGTTTCATTTCAGAAGCACAAACAACGAAGGCAACATCAAAACCAACAACTCAACCAGGTAAATTATCCGAAAATGTTATAGGCGTATTAAGTAAAACCTGTGTGACGTCACAACAAATACATTCGATGAATTGATGTACCAATGTCCTGGCAATTAAAATAATTTATGCTTGAATTTCAGAACCGACAACATCGTCTACTGCTTCAACTTCAAAAGCAACAACTGGCAAGTTTTCGGAGGGTCACAATTTCAACTAGATTCAATATTTCTTACTTTCTTTCTGTAAACCATCAGTTTTGTTTGTGTCTCCTTTCAAAGCAGATGTTGCCTTCCATAGGTAGCATTAGCAAAAGGCATGCATAACTTCTTTTCTGACCTGGTAGTTCTGGAGTGGATAACCTCGTGAACACGAGCCCAATACGACGCTTTTAGCGTCGATCTGCGCACTTTCGCGTTTGAAAACGAGGCTGGATGTGTCACCTTCAATTCCAAATACGATCAGACGATTGAAAGTAAGGAGTTAAGACACAAAATACATAAAGGTATGTTAAATTCAGACTTTTCAGACTGCAAACTTTTGTTGAAGAGCCTTTCAGAATGACTCGACACGCGAAATCAAAAGAAAAAACAATGGCAATTTACCACGAACTAACGTATCTGCGATGGCCGTGTATCTTGTGCAGTGGGCGTGGTTTAAACTGAAGTGGTATCACACGTACGAACCGGATACTGCATGTACTGTGTCGACTCGACGAAGTTCAACACAGAGCGCTTGCTTTCGATGCGGATATGCGCAGACGGCGCTAATGTTAAAACCATCTTTACGCCGTCAGTACATATGGACCACGGGATGGGCAGGAAATCCGAACTCCAAAAGTTTTCGAACCGGGGGCACAGGAAACCCCCTTCAGATTTTAACTTGTTTACTGCGTACTTGAAAGAAACTTGTAGAAAATTATATTGGTCATATAATTTGATGAGGGACCTACCGTTACTGACCGATTCAAAGGGGGCAGCTGGTCGCCCACCCCTTTCCCCAAGCAATATTTCATCCACCTTCATGTCTTTGTAAAAAGCCCTGAGTTTGCCTCATCCCTCGAAAAGTCCTTTAAATGTAAACAATAATTCGCAAATCCCCCCCCCCGCCTGCGAAATGTTTGTTCTATATTTGCTCATGCCTAACGCATACATGTATTTGGGTCACGTGAACATAACGTACATGTTAATACACAGTTTCTCTAAATACTGCTAAGGGTTCTGAACACCCTTCGTTCTTGTTCTATAGTGGCCATTTTCAAGGATTGTTCTGATGCCTTAGCTATGGGTGTGACAAGTAGTGGCGTTTACAAAGTGAAGCCCCTAGACGGCGGAGCAGACATTGAGGTGTACTGCGATATGAACACTGACGGCGGTGGATGGACGGTAATAAAGGCCCTTTTTCAAAGTCGTCTCTGACCTTAAAACCATTAGTACGCAAACCAAATCATGGCAAGTCTGCTAATATTTCTGGTTTTATGTACAATGTATATCTAAATACCTTATGCCTCAGTTGCAAGTTATTCAGCTATATCAAGGTGGAAACACAAAGGTCAAGCATCCACGACGGAGATGAAGCCGTGTTTGAAAAACGGCTTATAATAATTGATTCAGCATTATGACCGTAAGTGTTGTAGTTAATTGATTATAATAATTGGCTTAAAACACAACCTGACTACCTTTTACACTTGTAATTTCCCTAAATCGCAGGTGTTTCAGCGTCGTAAGGACGGCTCAGTTGATTTCTACCGCGACTTTGATAGTTATCGCCAAGGCTTCGGTGATGTAGACGGTGAGTTCTGGCTGGGTAATGATAATCTACATCGACTGACCTCTCAAGATGACTACATACTACGAGTTGATCTCACAGACTTCCAGGGCAACTCTGTTTATGCTGTCTACAGTTCGTTCCGTGTTGCCGACTTGAGTGACAACTATCGGTTAACTTTGGGCCAGTATTCAGGAACAGCTGGTAAGAGACCATATAAACGATGTCCATATCCATAAAATCCTAACAAATGGGACGAAAATACAGGAAAATGAGGTTTATTTGAGGAGGAAGAGGAGGAGGAGGAGGAGGAGAATGAACTTGACGCAAATCCTTCTCTTCTGTAACGAAATCGTAATGCAATTGAAGTCTTAACAAGTCCTAAATCTTTAATCTAAATGATAATTCAGAAATACTAAGACTTTAAAATGAGGCATAAATGCTTACCTCCCAAAAGTCAGTGTTGATCATACACCCTCAACGCTCTTCGTGCCTTAGGAATACATGTATATAATTTCACCTTTCCCCAGAACAAATCTAAATGGAAGTACCCTTTAATTTCAATAAAAACAACGTTGCTCAGAACTAGTGCTCTGCTGTGTGGTTGCTTGTCTGTGGAGAATACTAATCCTTGTTTTTGTCATTATCATTATTGTCACTTTTCAGGTGATTCACTGACCCGTCACAGCAATAAACCATTCACAACCAAAGATCGGGACAACGATGAGTTCTTAACTGGAAACTGTGCTAGAGTCTACCATGGGGCTTGGTGGTACGAGCGTTGTCATCAGTCTAACCTGAATGGTAATTACCTTGGAGGACCCAACAATAGATACGCACAGGGAGTTGTCTGGAGACGTTGGAAAGGATACAATTACTCCCTCAAGACGTCTGAGATGAAATTCAGAAAGAAAACAAATTAAAGGCCATGATTAATTAACAGCTGGCATTATTGCATGTGTTTAAGTGCTGCACTGTGCTTCTAGTGTAAGGAAGTTGTTCAAGTGGCTACCCTATATAGAACCGATTTCGTTGCATTGCTAACAGATCACTCGTCATCTTCAACAGGATTGCCGTGAACGTTGCGCTCACACGAAGAGCATACTCATTTTTAGAGGTCGTGTTTTCTTAAAGAAAATGGAAACAGCAGAAATCTTTACTTAGAATCAATAAACAAACATACAAAATGATAGCTTCTGTATATTGTCGCAACTATTCTTCGTAACATTTTCTAGGCTTGGATAAACCACTGAGATTGATCACTGCTTAACTTAACGAAGAATGAGTGACATCGGTAGAATGTATTTTAATCATCAATACATAATCAAATCATTTGTAAATAGTTTTGTTTCTTTATCTCTTGAAGTATTGTTTTGTGTAAAAATTATCCGCTTTTGAACAAATTGATCATTCTCACTTTTGATCGTAGTGTAAATTTTGCCTCTTTCAAATTCTTAAAATTGAGATTTAGATTGAAAAGTTTAATTTAGATTTAGATTGAAACGTTTAAAATCACAAGACAAATCATTCCATTTTAGAACATGGGGAGGACTATTTCGCTGTTTTAGGGCTTTAATCAGAATGTAAGCAGAGATTAAATTGTATGCGATATCACCTCTGCTAATAAGTTGTGTTTAATACTGGATCATTACTACTACTAATTAATTAATTAATTAATTAATTGATTGATACTTGATCAATTATTATTGAGGGAGAGAGCGCTAACTGCAGTTGCTTACTTTACAGCAACCTTGCATACTTAACTCTCACGTTCCCAATGGTGACAGATGGCAACCAAAGGTAACCTAAATTCGATGGATTTTTACATTGTTTGTCCCTGAATGAGGAAGCACATAGAGCGTGTTTCCATGGTTTTGTTTAATGTCACAGCTCTCAATTTACCACGCAGAATCATGCGTAAAACTCCCACAAAAGGGCACTTTAAACAGCTAGTCCTCGCAAAAACATTGTGTGATCTTTTCTCAATAGAACTATAAACGCTCTGTGCAAATTATTATTAGCAGCGTATTTTTATTGAGCTAGTTTCTCACTGGTATACTTTCTCTCAAGTTTCCACAAATCCCAATATATGAGAACGTATCTCCTGAATAAATTTGATTCGGTTGTTCTCTCAATGGAATTTTCTCCTTGTCAACGATTTCGGGAGGTATCCTATGTCCTCCAATGTGGCAGGAGCGCGCCGGTCGAATACATGCTGAAGTCAACACTCATGCCAAGGGCGGAAGCCAAACGCTTCTGTCAGGAGATAGGAAGCGACTTGCTGATGCCGACGTCGGCTGAGGAAAACGCCTTCGCCAATTTGCTACTTAAGAAGCAAGGGGAGACCAGGGTGTGGCTGAACTGTAAAAGGGGTGGATCTTGGCAGTGTATCATCAATGGAATAGGTCATTAGCCACCTTTTAACAATCCAGATTTGTATCGACCCGAAACAGATGGCAATTGCATACCATACGGGCAGAAAATGGAAAGTGGCGCCATACGCATTATAATGGAGCGGTGTTGTGTGTGAGAGAATAGCTACAGGGCAGCTGAATCCGGTTATGTACTGCATGCCTGCAGGCATAGATGGCCACGCGTAATAGCCGAATCATTAAGTGTGCTCAAGAATTTGGCTCGCGGTAGATGAGCCAAGTTCCATACGAGCTCAACCTAATATTTGCATGCTTTTGGGTTATCGAACTTTTGACATTTCTCAACTTAAACTTATTCAATCAAGTTTTGAAATAGGATCGTGAAAACTTTGGGTGCATGCATCTGCATTTTTTTGAAAACTTGTTTGTAGATAGGAGTTATCATGACTATGCTGTAAAGACAATCAACACTCAAGGCTCGGCCAACAAATACAACCTAATAGTCGCGCTGGAAAGTTTTTTACCATAACTGAAAACGTGGCTCACCGTCAAATCTTTCTTTTCATCTTTTTTGTTATCCTAGAAATTT
Organism: Acanthaster planci; assembly: GCF_001949145.1. The sequence goes on from NW_019091491.1 coordinate 771,051, forward strand.
CTGCAAATAGTTCCCAAAGGCGAGTAAAATGCTATACGTGTATACTTACATATTGTACAAATAACAGACAATTGTAATTCTGTCTAAAAGTGGAATTCCTTAGTAAAGGAACTTCAAAGAAGATTGACTAAAATAGAAAATAGTCTTATTTTGAAAGGCATCAAGCAGATTATTGTCCAATCTAAATGAACCAACACATGAAGATGACAATATGCGCAACACACTGGTAAGGACAAGAGAATTACAGATAAACCTAGATAATTATACGAAGTCCTTGCTACGAATGAATGGAAATAAATTCACCAAGATAGGCTCGTAATGTGAATACATATGCGTAAAGATTTAAAGCAAATCCAACTGAAAATTGTCAGTTTGAGCACATGCTTAACCTAGTGTTCATTGCCCTTTTATTGCACGTTTGAGCCATTTTACAAGTCATACAAGTGCATCCTGGACTTTGATCAAATCATATTGCTCCTTGGCGGTTTCGTTTGACTGTTATTATTACGTGCGTTTATACGTTCGCATTAAAAATTTGAAGCTTTCATTGTGGGGAATAATGTCAACCAATTACCACTTTAACGCCATAGTAAAAAACTAGTGTGAACTAAAATGCGTCTCCTGCCAGAAAGTTTACGAGAGGGCAGACTTTTTCGAATTTCGCTAAGGTATTAAGCGTGCATGTCTAATTTGTTAAGACTTAAGATTTCAGAAATAAAATCTGCATTATCAAGAGCATGTTCTGGGATTCTTTACTGTGCAGAGAATGTACAATAAAATTCCATCCCGTGCACTCTATAAACATAATAACAACATACTGCTTGATTTCCAGCATTAGAAAAAAATATATGTAGTATCCTACCAAACAGTCGCTGCCAAAGCAATTATCTTGAATATTACTGACACCATTCTGGTTTATTTGGATACAAAACACGAAAAAGCACGCCAAGGCGGATTTCGGTCTTCAATTAAACATAACTTCACATCCCGTTGTGCTAGTTGATGGTCCTGTTTAAATCATTCGACCAGAATAGCTTCCTGATATGGCCGCCTCGTTGAAGGAAGTCAAAACACGGATTTCCTTGAGACAGATCAAAGGTGGGACAACTGCCGTGGAAGACTTTTTTAAGGTGACATCGGATGACTCAGAAAGATCATATGCTAAAAATTCTCAAGTTTTTGCCTTAGGCACATGGAGCCCTTGACCAAATGAAAAAGCCTTAAGATTAGCTTCCTGTTTCAAGACTTAATTTCCTATGCAAGCGCGTAATCAAGAAAGGGTTTATATCTTACATAAGACCAACCCCTGGGCGGGGATGTTCTAATTCCCCTAAGTCAACCTGAAGATGCAATGTGTCCAAACAATCAGCCGATTGTCAAAACATAACAAAACAAAACAAAAAGAAAACGGAACAAAACGACGAAACGAAACAAAACTGGTACACAGAGTTATCTAATTGTAATTATCGCAACAATATAAATTCCTCAAGGAAACTGTTGCTACACCTCGTGATTCTGGGTAAGCTTTTGCATAGCGACCATCATCTCTGGAATTGACTGGTTCCATTGTGTCCTCTTTATCCGTTGAAAACTGTGTACTGGTGCAAGGCGTCACTTTAACTAAGCAAAAGCTCTCCCCGAATCACAAGGAAAC
>NW_019091491.1:772809-800245 GCF_001949145.1 Acanthaster planci
GGAAAAGCAACAATGTCTTTAGTATGGAGACTTCAAATTGTTATGTTCTCGTGAATTTAAAGAACTCAATGTACTTGTACCAGATTTTATTCAAATTCAATTCGCCAAAGGTTTATATTAGAACTGATACAAAAATGCATATTCTTGAAAACATAGTAAAATATAGTTATATAGAAATCATTCATGGAGATGCCTTTGTGGCAAAAACACCACTAAGGGACAAAATATGGGTTTATAGTTACAAAATAAAATAAGGAGAAAATGTGTTGTTTCCTAAGGAACAACTCCTGTACGTGAGTCCATTAAAGCAGAGACACACCAGTCACAACAACCAGGTTAAAGTACAGCCACAACCCCGTGAGCCATTCCAAACGAATATTAACATAGGAAATACCTCAGTCGTCTGGTTACTCGACAACAGACCCTGGGAAAACTTTGCATATCTGATTTTATCGTGAAATGTTAGTCGGTGAGAAGTGAAAGTGTATAATTATTTAAGACCAAAGTATCGTGTAGAAAGATGACTGTTAGTTGGATTTATTCTCGAGTTGGACTGGCAGACACAGTGTAACGCACAAGACCTTGCTTAGTGAGGGACTAAAGCAGTCTGGAGAAATGGAATCGTCAATATATAGGCTCGTTCTGTTTGTAACTGTGATTGTTGCGGGAACCAACCCGAGAGCTGAGGCTGGGATCTTTTGCCATGACGCTACTGGTTGTGAGAGAAATCCTTTACTTGAGAACGATCTATCGATACAGCATTTTTCAACCGATCATAAACTGGGTGGGAAGACGCTTCGAGAACCCATCGTATATGAGCCAGAAGTCAACGTCAAAGAGTTTGAAAAACCGGTGTCTGCCTCATGTAATCGTTCTGAGGTAGAAGGTTTCATCAGATGGAGGGTTGGAGAGTTGGAAAGATTGACAGAGGAATACAAGCGGGATGAGGAAGATTTCATGAGGCAGGTTTTTCAACTACACTCGGCCTTCGAGGACATCGTCGCAAGCATCAAAAATAGACAAGGTAAAGTGCATTTTTTTCACTGTCTTTAAAAAATATATTGTTCTGAGGGAAACTTTTTGCATGCATCATTATGGGATGGAGGAATAAACTGTTTGCTAAAGGGTAGGGCTTTGTACCATGGTAAGAATATCATGGTTTATAACAATATGGGTTAAAGTTTACAATCATCTTATCTTTATTCCTCCTTAACGAATGTCTTAAATTTTCATTAAGGTTTCCTGCAGGCTCTGAGAAAAGTATTTTACGACATATGTTTTCACTTAACCGGAAACTGTATAGTTGAGATATTGTAATAAATGAAGTTTTTTATTTTTTTTTATTTGTTTAGTTGAGGTCTTAAGAGGGGCAAACAATTTCAATGAAGAGATTGGTCTATATTAATGCAGGTCAAAGGTCAAATTACTGGCAAATCGCACGCTATCACAGCTGAATCCTTTATGTCTTTTGAAATATGTAAAACATGCGCTGCATGTTGGGTAAACACAATGCCAGTCTTTGTAGCAACCCCCTGATTAGTTATGCATGGGTTAGTTATTATCCTTTTATGATTAGCACAGCCCCGCCTCTGATCTCACGTACATATTCAACAATACGTCAGCGATTTTTCCTTGAAGACGTAGGGTTTTCTTGAGTCACTACAAATTTTGCCCTGAAGATGCAATGCACTTTCCGTCGCAAGGGCGTATATTCCTTTATGGAAGTGAGGAGTTTGGTGATAAAAAAAATCTAATTTGCAAAAATCTGATGCTGTCAGTTTGAGCAGGGTGGGCCTGAGCTTGACGTTTCTTACACACTCAAGTGGGCGCCGCGTACTACAAGTTATTCATGTAATAATAAAATATCATTCTTTTGATTTTGGACTTTTAATTAGAACACTTTTTGGCATTTCCAATTTCATGTGAAATTTACATATCTGTATTGACTCTAGTCTTTATTTTTCTTCTTTATTGTTCTAAAAGTCTGGAGGATGATACATAGCTAATCTCAACCTCCAGTCAGAAAGTGTGTGCCATAGCGGGGGGGGTAGTACCCCCTACCCCGATAAACATCGGTCCTCCATTGAACAGTTAGGAGCTGTATACAGAGAAACATACAGTTTTTTGGTCCTTGTCGTTCTCAGGCATCAACAGCTAATTTCCGGTGTTAACAAAGGCAGACCCAGAACCATTTTTTTGGGGGGTAATGGCAACAACTTGAAGGTTTCGTTTCTCAAGTGTTAGTTTATCCTGGCCTTTTTAAGGGAAGGGGGTGAAACAGCCCCCTAAAATCACCCTTCTTTTATTACGGTTGAGAAAATTAATGGGGCCAAGGCCCAGTCTCGTCAATCCGCTAAAGGTTGTTGACAAAGAAAACAAGAAGCCAAGTATACATCTAAAGTGACAATTCAAGGGTTGACCGGCGACGTGTTTCCTGCTGAAGCCGCCATAATAACTCTGACTGGTAACGACCCAGAAATTGTCATCTCACCCAAACTTCCGAAATGTAACGTTATTGACCAGTGAGCCTTTTGCTTCTCGGTATAACCACTTTTCACAGTTGTGGGAAACCCTCAGCCAATTGAAAAAGACGTTTAAAAATTAAAATTAGCAAAACAAAATCTCTGAACACTGCTTTTCAACTTTTGTTTCTTGAGAGCAGTTTGAAACGTGTTACAAGAAAAGAAGAAATTCCTATAAAAGTATAGCCGACCTAGCTAGCGAAGCGTGAGCTGAAATGGTCCTTCCAAACACTATGAAGTACTCAATTTACCTGCGGATTTCCTTATGATCAAAAGCAGAACAGTCTGGAGTTGGGGTGTCCATGGTCCAGGAATTCACCAATTCACTCATGCCCAATTCCATGCAGACAAACAACTTGCAATTTCCCTGTTTTTTTAAAAATGATTCTAAGTGAAAAACATCAAGTTTGTCTGATCGTTTGCCACAGGTATCCTCCCTAAGGATTGTTCGGCAGCCTTAACTAAGGACAAGGCAAATAGTGGTGTGTACACAGTGCAGCCGCGAGATGGTGGAGCAGCCATTCAAGTGTACTGTGACATGGCCACCGATGGTGGCGGTTGGACGGTAATCATCAAGGAAAAGAAAGACTGAGTTTAGCATCTCCTTAAAAAGCACTGTTTATTTCATTCAAAAACCCTATGATGAAGATCAAACTTTTCGAAAACAGTATCTTTCGTTTCATTGTTAATGCTTCAAGTTAAAATTTCTTTACAAGCCCGTTATCAGAGTGTTCAACAACGCTTTGGTGGTGCAATGATTATACTATTTTATCATTCATGCTTTTCTTGACACTGGCATCAGTAGGTTTTAGTATTCATATCCAAGTTGAGGAATACCAAATTCCTGACAGGAAGCTTTTCTGTTTAAAAATATGACGGCGGTTTGAATTAAGCGGCCCGACTATAATATTCTCTTTTCATTCAAAAAAATTCTTTGATTTTTACTGAGCTTTATTGTTTCTTCATTTAAATATCTCAAGGTGTTTCAGCGTCGTAAAGACGGCTCAGTAGACTTCTACCGTGATTTTGATAGTTATCGCCAAGGCTTCGGTGATGTAGACGGTGAGTTCTGGCTGGGCAATGATAATCTATATCGACTAACCTCTCAAGATGACTACATTCTACGAATTGATCTGACAGACTTCCAGAACAACTCCGCGTACGCTATGTACCCCAACTTCAGGATTGCTGATCTGTCTGACTACTATCGGTTGAGCGTTTCTGGCTACTGGGGAACAGCAGGTAAGGAGGAAATAACGACGTGTTGGTTACTTCATCAATGGTACATTCAGAGACAGAGTGAACTCGTGACGGGGAATCCCTGGGGGCGCTGTGAATGACTGTTGCCTGTCCTCTTAAAAAGGTTTGATCTCCATTCTAATGGATGTACGTCTGAAAGTTCTGGCAAGGATGAAAATAATACTTGTGTGTCCAAGAAAGTCAGTGATTAGCGCTTTGAGCCATTTGTAATTATGTTTCTGGTTGGTGAAAGAAGTATTCTTGGGATCAGCAGACCTAAGGATATCCACGAATACCGTTAAGCAATTATCTGATGGTTTATTCATGTGTCCAGGTGACTCTTTGTCTAAACACGTCGACAAGCGCTTCTCTACCTATGATGTAGACAACGATGATTGGATAAAAAGCTGTGCCATACAGTTTGGCGGTGCCTGGTGGTATGCAGGTTGTTATCAGTCTAACCTGAATGGTCGATATTTTGGAGAACCGTACCAGGGGATAGCCTGGTACACTTGGAAAGGAAACTATGAATCCTTGAGAATTTCCGAGATGAAATTTAAAATTATGAACAAATAAGCAACTGTCTAAACTTACCTTTAAGTTAAACAAGACATAGAAGTTCATGTAATTGTCTCATTGCATTCCAGTCCTGTAATGCTCAAGCCGGGCTGAAATCGATTGAAGTTCTAGCAGAAGTCAGTCGTTAAAGGGACCATGGAATACATTGGTTTCATTACAACCCTTAGAATTTTACCCTAATATTTTCATTAATCAAAGTTTCAGTTTTTGTTTTAAAAAGAATCTGTATTTTGGAGCCCATATGGTTTTGGGGGTTATTTAATATGCATATACATGAGCAAAACGGTCACCCCAGTCAATGAACCTCGATGTTGCAGATTTATGCACAGAAGCTGGAATTTGCAATGCTTTTCTGTCGTAAATTTCCATTCTTTGGCAATTTATTGTTGTGAACATGTAAATATAGGGGCAATAAGTCAGCGAGCAGCCTTTTTCTCGCCAATCTTTTCAAACAACAAGTATGGGCTTCAACTTCCCCCCTCCCCTAACAACACCCTTGTGTCCAAAACATTTGGCAGTAGCGCACACAGTACAGCCGTATGTAAGTCATTGGCTTCCGAGTCTGCAAGTATTAACAGTAGCCAGTATGTTTGAACACAGCCAAGGCACATTATTTACGCAGATAAGAAACATTGCAAATTTCGTCACTATCCGGTTCGTAAGTGACTTCCTCACAAAGGCGGACGCGCCCCGATTTGCAGGCTTCCATTGGACAATCGCTGAAGTTGCGCGTTAACTTCTGGTTCCATGGTTTCATGTAAATGGCGATCAATACGTGCAGTGCATGTGCGGTTGGCGTGGTTTAAACTGAAGTGACGTCACACTTACGAACCGGATGGGGCAAGTTCGATCAAGGATGGTTGGTTCGTGACGCACTTAGCGTTTTATGCAGTGAAGTTAAAGTACAAACGACACGAGTCAACCGTTGTTAAATCAGTAGGGTCCTATATCTGATGGGAGAAAGAAGTGGCTGTAGGAAGGCAAAATAACCAAAATGAAAGTGAAAATGGTTGTTTACTAGTGACATGCACACGTTTCCTGTTTTTCCACCACTTTTTCGTATAACTGGCTCTCTCAACACTGTGCTTTTAAACGGGCTACGGCAACCAATGACCATGACCAACCTTTGTAAGCTGGTCGCAAATGGTCATCTACCTGTGCAGTCCAACCGCAGTCGACTATAGTGTGCGTTCTTTTAGACTAAAGTTGAACTGTGGTTGACTGTGGTCTATCATCGAACATTGCTGGATCAATATTGTTGTGGAGATGTACTTGATGTTCAGTGATCCAGAAGAAATTTCCATTGTCTGATGTCAGCAGGGTTTTAAAGTTAATGATATAATTTAGATCGATTAATTACTCTCAAGTTAACGAATCTCTTCGATTATGCAATAAATTACTAATAGGAATGTGGATTTACTCGCATAGCCTCCATTTTGTTTGTTGTTGCCGTATTTGTCGTCTCATGACAGGCATTTCGATAATATAATAACATAACTTTCACAAACTTTCGTTATGATGAAAACTTACCTTTTTTGTAAGTTTACCAATTTCTGTGCAAGCTGGGGCAGATCCAGGGTGGGTGTGTGGGGCGCAAGCTACCCTTTTTTACCAAATAAATGAATAAACAAATAAATAATATTTAAAAAGAAGAAAAAAGAAGGGAGAAGAAGAAGGAGGGGCCATGCTGCCTGAAATTGCACCCCAGAGCACCTAGAATCCACCCAATCTTTGAATCTCTTATGCGGGCCCCGGACCCCACGCCGTAAGTGCTTCGTGCACTACTCGTACATTACACCATTGCTATTTTAGTTCACCCCCCTCCACCCCTTTAGGAAAATCCTGGATGCTGAGCGTATAGTTTTATTACTATTTTGGGGGTATCTTCGGGGAAAGGTAAATAAAAAAATTCGTGGCTAACCCCCTTAGAATTGAAATGAAAAGTGATCTTCTGGCCACAATCTTGAATTTTCAATAAAAAGGGAGACCAACCTCTTTCCGAGAGTCAACAGGAGGCGCTATTTCGGTCTGATTTTGAACTGCTTTCTATGGGCGCGTATTTGGTGTAGTGCAACCATAGGCATGCGTAGGGCCTTGAACTGACAGCATGTAAAATCGCTTCAGAATCGTTTTGTCCAATTGCAAGGTATAAGAACTAACGCATCAGGCGCAAAATTACATACGTAACATACAAGGGAATCACTGAACCGGCTATATTTATTGTACAAAGCTGCCAGATCGAGGCTCTGGCGCCAGCGGTGGCAGCGTGCGAGAAGCGGATAGTCGACGCCCTACTAGATAGCGGTGGGAATGGAGCCTAACGGAGGCCTTTTGGACAAGCACGCTATCGGGGTTATTGTAACGACGCCAAGTCTGTATTGTTAATGCAGAGAGCTGTAATATTGTTTTTAAAAAAATGAATTTATGACCTGATTAGGTTGCCGTCGAATCGGTACCTTTCGACAACAACTAGGTACAGGATATAGCGAATTAAGGGACAACGGGGTCTATGCATTTTTAAAATTTGTTTTCGAAATATGAGATGAAGGAGGTGTGTTTTGTTTGCTTTTATTTCTTAATTACTATTAATTTCCATTCCCAAAGTGCTTCAGAATCCCCAAATTTAGCCCCCCTCCCGTCATACAAGGTTTTTTCTTGTCAATATAACTTGCAGTTTGCAACATATATTCGTCAAATTGGAACCTTTTATTTATTTGAGCAATTATTAGTACACAAATACTGAGTGTAGCTCATTCGTAGCGGAATGGAACATTTAATTTCTCACCTCATGAAAATGTTCTTACCACTGCACTCACAATATTCGGTATTTGTTATAAACAATACCTGCATAAACCCACTTCAGTTAAAAGAACGAACGGTCCTCAAGTACGTGATTATTTTTACGAAACCCTTTCGCCGTGGCGAAGCGCAACCCGCTGCAGTACCGTGCATTGGTTTCTGTCCTTACAATATTTTCTTCTTTCTTATTGGGAATGAAATACATCTATATGAAATGGGCTGGGAACTAAAGACTAATGAATATAATTACACCCCCGACGATGAACGTTAAATTATATAATACAGGTAAAAGTACACGATCACTTATCAACGAGTCGGAAACTACGGTTTCTGGTGTTCGTTGCCAATTTCTACTCAAATTCTCCCCTCACGTTGTGCTAAAATGATACAGTTTCTAAATGGGGCTTAATTTCTTGAGTATTTATCTAATAATTTCTTGCGTGAGGTAAACCTGATTTTGATTAGGCCTAATGTATTAAGCCCCATTTAAGTACCGTCATTAGTAGAAATGATGAGATTGAAAAGCAATAAGAATGTTATTCCCTGGAAGCAATAAACAGGATTAATAAAGAAACGCCTATAGGTAGCTTTACTTTCCTGAATAGGAGACACATTTGCACACAACCTCCATGGTATCAAATACGCCACTACGCCAAGACATCTGCTTCATTTGAATCAGACCGGCCAGCCGACGTCGGCAAGCTCGGTGGTCGAGTGGTTAAGACATCTGCACTAGTAAGCAGGAGTCCGTGGTTTCGAGTCCCACCCGAGTAAGTTTGTGATTTTTTTTGCAAGCTCTCGGACAAGCACTGAGCATACGGTGCTTATTAATATACGTTGGGTAAGGGCAAACCCGTTATATATAATTAACATCTCCCCGACGCAAAAATACATCTTGAAAATTTCACTTTTGTCTTCCTCAAGTAATGTTTTGGAAAATTAAGTCACCTAGAGATGGGTAAAAACGAATTTTATTAACGGCCTTTCCCGTTCGGCGACTCGTCCCCGGGTCTCCTTGTTCATGCACGTTTGTTTTTCACTCGCCGTGCTTTCTTAAAATCGAGATTGTACAAACTTGCAAAGATTTACCTACCTGCAGTCGATGGGTTCCAGATTCCGTTGAGTTGACATCGTGCAATTGTCAGCAAAGATTAAATAAAATATTGAAATCTTTCATAAAAGTAGAATACTGCTTTATATATGCTTAGAAATAATCAAATTGTGTAAAGTATTTTGGTCTGTTTTTATTTTGTTTTTTTACCCAAATTGGGGAGTCGGGTTGGCAAGGTAGTCCTTTCCTCGCCTTCCACCTCTGTGGTCCCGGGTTCGATTCCCGGCCCGCTCCATAAGTGGATGGGTTTTCAGTCCCTACGTGACTCCGTGCGTTTTACCCAGATTATTCCTCTGGGGTTTTCCTCCCACCTCTAAAACTGTAACTGCTTCTTATTGTGTCCTCTGTGATGTTGGTGAATGTGGGTCGTTTGGCGCCCTTTGTATGCCATCGGCTCAACCATGTTTCATTGTTCCACACTTAATGTCTTCACTGTACAGCGCGTTTGAACATATCTATATGAAATTTGCGCTTTATAAATGTTATAATTATTAATATTACCCACAGGTTACCATAAAATTTCAAACTGTAAACATTCATCAACATTGCACTGCTTTTCATGTATTTTAGATTTTCGGAAGTGATGGGTCAATTTTTGGCAGGATATATCTCTTTTAGGTTAGGTAATTTTTCAGTTTCTATAAATTTATAGACTAGCAAATATTTTTCAAAGCCCTTTTTTCAAGTTGGATTTTTAAGAAGAAACTGAACGAAAAAATCTTACTAATTCTAAACTCTTTGCACGTTATTTTTCTTATCCAAGGGTTCCGGAAGTGCGCCATCAGGGGTCAACTTTAAGGCTCTATACATCGTTCCTATCCTAAAAACGCTGAGTAGAACGGCCAACCCAGCAGACTTTACTCCCATCAAACTCAAGTAGATGGACTATTCCTCAGGCATGAGTTGGGACGGTCACGCATGTCAAAGGCTCTTTTTACACTTCACTCTCCGCACAAAATTGGGCTCTTTATTTCAGTATCATCAGTCTGAAAATTGCCCAAATCCTGAGACTGTGGTGTAATTGGAAAAAAAATTACTTGTTACTTCCATTTACTTTGTTGCCACATGACATAAACGTCTCAGGTCAACCGTGCCCTCAGCCGATTGCGCGTGCGGCATCCCGCTAGTGTTACGTCTATAATAATTATGAGGGGCGGAACTACTGATCTCTACTATACTGTCGAGTAGAGATCAGTGGGCGGAACGTTACTGAATGAAGAACAGATCCCTGACGTTCTGAGCCATTTTCGCTAGTGTAAATAACGGGGAAACTGACTAATTATGGAAAGCCGGTGTGTGCGTCTGAAATCCTGCCTTTTTCACGCTACAAACAAATAATAGTAAGCTTGGCTCGCAAGATACCAAATTTCGTGACTGACTATATAAGGCCGGTAAATTCAGGCCGGCCTGTGCTTCTTCTGCATGCGCGCCTGGGTAGCAAGTGAATGGGAGTATTATGGCAGCGCAAAATAAGATCATTTGCTCCATTTTTCTTGCTCTTTTAGGGCTAGGGTTCTACGACGTTTTTCGTAACTTCGAGGAGAATGGGTGTACAATGACGTACATGTTTCAGTGGCCGTCGTACATCGTAAGTTGATCAGGCTAGGGTTTTGATTTGCTGCAGCATGATGATTAAACGTTAGGTGCTAGCCTTTGAGATGTTTGAGTAGGTGCTAGGCCTACTTGGTTATGTTACCGGTGTGAAGTTTACATTCAGCATTCAATGTTGAATAAGTAACTGTTTGACATTCAGGATGCACACCTCTAAGACTAGAAGCAATGGAGTGCAAGATAAAGGGACAAAAAAAACAACAAAACAAAAAAAAAACTGCGCGAACTAAGGTTTAGCCTTAGTTTAGGGCATGTTTGACCACAAAAACCACCCTGCCCTAGGTTGATTGAGGAGAACAATGACATCAGTTTCAATGGGGTCATGCTATTTAGTGTCAATAAGCATGACAAGTGTCAACAAGTGTCAACAAAGCGCCAGCAAAATATTCAAGCATTTTTATGCAAATATTTTATACTAGGTCCTACAATATTAGTAAGGCTCCTACATATCATTTTCACTGTGTCATGTTATCGAAAATGATATTTGAATGTGGAAATTTGAGCGACAAATTCATGCCTACTTGTGCAGCCCGACCGGCCGCCATCTTGTTTTCGCATGGACGGTAGAGTAAAGAAAGATGGCGGCCTCCATACATCGCGAAAAAAGTTTCTTTTTTCTGCATGAATCTGGAAGCGAATTTGATGTTTCTCTTACACAGTTGCAGGTCTGAGAGTCTCTAAATTATGATGAAACCACTTTTAAATCTTTAGAGGGTACTTTCGAGTTGTTGATGCTTTGTTGACGCTAGTTGTATGTGTTGAGGCTTGTTGACGCTAAATAGCATGACCGATTCAATGTAATCTCCAGGCAGGGCATGGTGTTTGAGTATTGTATTTTGATGTGAAAAAGGTGTGGGGTGATGCATTCATTTTCCCACTCTAGTCTCATGACTCAGGTTTGCAAGCGAAGATACTTCACTGACAAGACAAGTTAAGTTTGTCATAGCCCCACTAGTGTGGCACGGACTCTCACTTCCGATCCATCCTCAGCCACACATCCGTATACGCAATTTCGTGTCAGCGTATTGAACATTCCAGCGCACCCACTTATCATCGTGGGCGCAATTTCTTTTGCACACAAACATGCTTCTTTACCTTTCCGCTTTCTAAAAACCATTTATTGAATGATTTCACTCACGTTATTCAGGTATTTTCCAGTCTTTTTGCCTTAATTCATTCAATGTAACGGGCTCGCTCTCTCAGTCGCCATCTTTAAATTAAGGTCGTTTAGCATTACATCACTTGACCCCTCATCGTCTCAACGGCTGTTCCATGTCAAGACATCTAAACTGCTGCCAAAGTTTTGGAAGAGTCCATTGGTTCATGTAGTATCTTATCGCTCAGTCCATTTATTACATGTCTTGACATGGAACAGCCGCTGAGACGACGAGGGGTCAAGTGACGTAATACTCAACGACCTTATTTTAAAGATGGCGACTGTGAGAGTGAGATTGAATGGAAAAAGGCAAAAAGACTGGAAAATACCCAAATAACATGAGTGAAATCATTCAATAAATGGTTTTTAGAAAGCGGAAAGGTAAAGAATCATGTTTTTGTACAAAAGAAGTTGCGCCCACGATGATAAGTGGGTACGCCGAAATGTTCAATACGCCGACACAAAATTGTGTATACAGATGTGTGGATAAGGATAGATCGGGAGTGAGAGTCCGTGCCACACTAGTGGGGCTAAATTTGTCAAAGCCATTTTGGAAATCTGCCTTTACCCTGGTTGAAGTGGAGGCAACGGGTCGCTAAAGTGTAAAGCAACCCTTTTTCTGGTTTTGAGTTGGGATGTGAGATTGATGCATTTGATGCATATTATTTCGATTGAAATACATGTAGTTTATAGAACTAACGCTTATTTTCACGCTTCCAAGTGGTGGACATTGAACCCCACAGTTCTGGTGGTAAGGATGGAGTACAATAACTTTGTGCTGCGTTCAAGATCCCATCGGGCATGACAGGCCTAATGTTTGTGACGATATTCTTGCGGTTGGCGTGATGTCACTACAGAGCAAATTTACCCTTTGCGCTATTCAATAGTGTATTGAAGTTCCTGGATACTCACCATGTCATTGGTCGTGCAGGTCCCTATTAGCCTTTTAGAAGCATGGCGGACTCAATAGGAGGACGCTATTTGAAGTGGGTAAATTTGTAACATACACAAAAGATTTTACCCACTTCATATAGCGCCCTCCTATTGTGCCCGCCATGCTTCTAAAAGGCTAATGGTAATTATGCCACCTGTAGTTGAGTCTGATTGGTAAGATTTGAAGCTTTTTAAGGTGGAAGTTACATGAGCTGTAGGTTTGTGGGTACATCATGGAATCTGTTTTCTTCAAAAGAGGTGTGGTTCTGAAAAGAATCGGTGAGTATTAACTTGATGTTTCGGCCAGGATGCTCTGGCTGTCCTCAGGAGAGTGTGCTGGACTCATTATTGTTGTTGGTGTAGGTAGGTTGGCACTTATGGCAGACTATGTGCCCTGTGTGCTACAGCTGTGAAAAATAGCTCAGAAAATCAAATGGACAATTGAGCAGTTACCATGCCAGTAACTTTCCAGCCACACAATGTCACAGAAGGAATCCCTCTAGGGCCAAGCTGTCTCCTGAGCAGTTTAAGGACCCAGGCCCTGCCATTTTGTTTGCAGGCTCGCATACCCTTGGGTGATGAAGGTGACACAGTGTGGACCAAACGGTCACAGACGCAGAACTTGGACGTGTCTCAAGCACAGTGCATACTTGTTTGCAACACCTTTCTCAGAGGTGACTTGGTCAGCTGGAATAGAAAAATTTCATGGGAGAAAGAAAGCTTACATTTGATTTTACAGGCTTTTATGTACATGTACATTTAATTCAGTGTCATTTGAATGTTAGATTTTTCCACTAACAATTGTTATGGACATTTCAGAGTCAGATGTGTTAAGTACTTCCTTATATGTACATGTAAGTTGTCTTCTTTGGGAGTGAAAGTTTGAACACTCAATGAGAAAGTATTTATCGTATGAATCTTTAATAGCAGGGCAGTTCCACGGAAACATCAACCTCTAGGCCAAAATTTCAAACTGGTCCAAATGTGACAAATTATATATCTTTCTTAAGCTTATGGTGTATACTTTCATGAAACATACTTCATTTCTTACGACATTCAAGAATTTGGCTTTTATAAGATACTGAAAAATTGGTTTTAAGTACCAAGAAATTGGGGAAAATATTTCCCCTCTGAAATATTTTCTGTTTTTTTGCCTGATAACAATTTTTTTGTTCCAGTTTTGGCACAGTTTGAAGAGTGCCCCAATAAGTAAACAATGACAGAAATGAATTTTCAGTTTCCTTTTGAAATTCTGTGTAATGTCTTATTTTATAACACTTACTTTTCTTACATGTATGTACGTCCGACACCAAAATGACATAGTTTTTTTATCCCCTCAGTGCACCCTTTAGCAAAAGACTGCCAAATTTACAATACAAAGCACAATGAGTTCCTTCTTTCTAGACATCCCCTTAACTTCCCCAATCATTTTTTCAAATACTCACAAATTGTGGAATCAGATGTGTACATCTGACACCCTGTATGTCCGACACTGTCAGAACTATGCATTGCTGGCAATGCAATGCTTTTACACTGTACAGAAACCACTACCACCTCATTTGCATACGTGGATATGAGGCCCCACCTTTTTGTAAAAGTACCAAATAGGCTTCGCTTTTGTTTTTTTTTATACTAATTTGCATAAATTTGACTATTTGGACATACACATCCTAATAAGATACTGATGTATGGAAACCAGGCTTTACTCAGACTACTGACGTACATGTACATATGTATACATATAGTTACGGTACAGGCACTTTGCAAAACAAACTTTTACTGCCTTTTTATCATTTGGACATGGTCTAGTGATAGTAGAGTCGTCCAGTCTTCTGTGTATCGCATGTTCTAATAATCTTCAACTTCCTTTTTTTTGGACAGCTCATAAATGCTTGGAACAGTTTCTCATGCTATTGTGAAAAGCAAAACTCTGCAGCAGCATGATCTGCACGTGTCTTTTTTTGTCCTGCGTAACAGCAAGATTAGTTCCCTTTAAACTGAGTCCGTGTAAAAATATTAGATGTTGAGAAAGAAGAATAATTTTGCTCTGATATGATTGACACTCGGTCACAGACATTCTGCATATGGAAGGTTGCACAGCATGGGGAGGGGGAGGTAGCAATTACATACATGTACATGTACCTCTACATGTACAGTATGTGACAGTTTTGGATCAGATGACTTACAATGTACATGTTGCATGGGCAGTGATTATGGGATCTGCAAAATTAGTCCATCGTGCTGTTGCTCAAAGTCCATTGCACTGTGCTTTTGTTTGGAAATATTGGACTTGGAGTTACTTTACAAGTTTGATATAAAGGCCAGTATTTTCAAATCATTTGATAAAAATTTAACTTCAGTCATGATAAGAATAAATAAAGATTAAAAAATGTGCGTGTACAAAGTACAGGTAGTTTACTCGGTTGCTTTATTTTTATTCATGACTTTTTGATCCCACGGTCAAAGCCAAAGGTTGAAGTTCATTTTACCTGCATCAGGTACATGTACATGTTTGATTAAACCATTTTTGTCAATTTTGTGACTTGCAAGTATTAAGATATTTTTTGGCAGCAGCCCCTTCCCCCAACCAAATAGGCCCCTACTAGAAATAGACAGCACTATACATGGACATACTATTCTTAGCTAGATTTTGTAAGATTTAATTTGAAATCCTTGTGTTTCAGAAAACCTGATTATCAACCCTAAATGTAAGTGTCGCATATACATGTACAGTGCATCTGCTGCATTTTTAAAAAAAAATTAATGCATGGACATGTACCTCCCAGACTTCACAAATGATTAAATTCCCCATCTTAAGCCTGTGTTTTATGCCAGTTCAATTTTTATAGACAGGAAATTGGTGGTCTACATTTTTACCCACATGTACCTGTAAATTTATGAAAATGGGATGGTGTTTGTATTACATGTGAAACCAATTCTACATGTACATGTCCTATGTATGGAATAACCCCCCTGGAGGCCTTTTGGTAGGCACCATCCTCAGACCATGTAAATGTAAATCCTCAGATGTTTTCTTGAATCAGTGCCTCCATGCTTCAATATCCTCTGGAATGTCTTGTTATTAAGTTGAGGCAGTGCAAATGGTATCCTGGATCAGTATGGAGGATTTCACCTGTAATGTACATATGTATGTTCATGGAGGCAGGAATCTGCAACTTGCCATTCATCAGCTTCAATCCACTTAAGTCCTCCAAAACCACCATGAAGATTTTGAAGGATTATTAATTAATGTCATGCTTTCTAATGTCAAAATGCACTTAAAGTTTCTGAAACAGATGGCAGAATTGAAACTAAAATTATTAATTTAACAGTTCAGTTTCTTTGAGGGTTCCTCTATACCCATCGATACATTCACATAATTGTATCTGTCTGCCCTCAACTTCATGAAAAGTCCCAAGTGTAAAGACAGAAACATTTGCGAAAACCTTGTATCAGTAGCAATACCCAGGGTTCAACACGTAAAACTAACGAGTAACTGTCATTTTATTGGTCACAAAATGCCATGAAATTTGAAGCTCAGTAGTCAGTATTAGCTGGAAAAGGATATGAGGTTTTTTGACAGAATTGTGTGCTAAGATGTGAACAGTTTTTGTAGTGGTTGTAAGGTGAAGAACAAAAGTGATTGATCATTTTGGTCTCATATTTCAATGTTGTTTGATTTTTCTATAGGATGCTAAATTGGATGATGCAATTCAACAACGGTTTCCTCAGTATTCCTTGTCTCTCTATGGGGAAGGTGATTACCTGAAGCGCTCCAGGTAAATAGAGATTAGGCAAGAAGGGTTGAAGTTCTTGGAGAATTATCTGACGAATCACACTATTGAAACTTTACATATACTTCTTTTCTTGTATTTTAATATTATGTGTTGCTAATTTGAGTCTTGCTGACTGTAGCATTCAATAGCTACATGTACTTCAGTGTTCATGCGTCAAATACTGGTACATGTTCGTACATGTAATCATGGTTTCAGCATCTAAATCACATTTCTTGTGAATAAAATTTGACTCACTATGATACTATCCCTAGTAATGTAACAGTTTCTAAATCATTTGTACAAAGATATCTTTTTGTTGATGCCAGTTGTACTAAATGTACTGGTGAGAGGATACAGTATTGGTTGAGTAGACAACTGTACCCTGAAATATACATTTCCATGTAGTTTGAAGTGCATGTAGATTTATGGACCATTATATTAGAGGATTTTATTATTTTCATTCTGTTGTGTGTTCTTGTGTATATCTTGGCAGAAATCTAAAGCTGAATGGTATACCAGTACTTTTCATTCCCGGAAATGCTGGTAGTTTCAAACAAGGTAATAATTCACCGGTAGACATGTAAGTGTACATGTATAAAGCAAATGCTGATTTTCCTTTTAGTTGGCAAATCCTACTTGAAAAACAAAAAGATGCCAGGAGCTCAGATAAAAATGCTTCGGTTAAACTTCAACTCAAAGCGTACACACATCTAACATTACCCAAGGCTACAAAATATTAAACAAAATCTGGAAAAGTACATGTAGTAGTGGATCTGTCACAGTATGAAAGAAAATTGATAACACAGATAATGGTCAAATTTTATCACAGCATCCTGGAGACTCCATGCAATACTTAACTTCAGGGAGAGGGAAATGAGGTCGACAGTTTCCTACATGCATGCTTACAAATATCTACATGTAGGCTTGCATGAATGAAATACATCCCATAGTGTAGCTACATGTACTTAGTACCTTTGAGCTCATTTTCAGGGTGAATGCCTGAATGCCACTTTCAAAAGTTACTCTGTCTCAGCACTTGCTCCAGTTTATCATCATTGAAAAAAATATTTGACCTGCTTTTGAAAATGAGTAATAAGTTATCAGAGCCACTTTTGAGTCACAATCTTGCACTGTGGCAATTAAGAGGAACTGTCAACATTGTTTACCCCTGGGATTTAAAAATAAGTAATACAGCAAAACAAAAAGTTTGACTGGCTATTTTCACTGCAAACTGAAACAAAATAGTCAAAAGTTTGGCCATATTATTTTATAGATTGAGTCACTCACATTTATCCTATTTTTTTTACAACGAGAGACCAATTTTGCTCTAGTTGTACTAGTTATGTACTTGCACATGTATATGTATGTTAATGCTTCTCTCTTTATCACAACAGTACGTTCTTTAGGATCTGTAGCATTAAGGAAAGCTGAGGCTTATAGCTTCCACTTCAACTATTTCACCATTAATTTCAAAGAGGAGTTGACAGGAATTTATGGGGGTGCTCTTCAGAAACAAACAGGTTAGTATGGACTAATCCAAGAAGACGCCATAACTGCAGTGGTATTGCACTCACATAGGCATTCTTAAGCTTCAGACATGCTCACATTTGGCAGATCATGACACTCTATTGGTTGAAAAGGTATGGAACATTGTATGCACAGGTAACGCTTGCATACCACCTGTCTGTGACAGTTGTGCTACCATAAAAATGCATAGCCTCTAATTCTGGTTGCCAAATTACACTATGCTATGGCTTTAATGGCAGTGTGCATGAACTTAAGAGGGCAGTATTTGTATGTTTCCTTAATCTATTGGCTATGACTAAAACGTATAAACATATATGGAAACTTTGGAAAGTACTGCATTTGCCGGTACAGCATTTTGTAGCCAGTAGCATGCCTATTTTGAAACACTGTCCAATAAGTAATTGTGATTTGAAATCTAATGCCTTGTGGAGACCCAGGAGAATAGATTGAAAAGGACTTCACAAGACAACTGTACATGTAGGCCTCTACAAGGATTTCACGAAATAGATTTGGAAATTACTCAAAACATGGGAAGCATTGTCTCCACAAGAATACAAATTTCAGTCTGTGTGAATGTACAATGAAGGTCCCCAGTTCCTTAGAAAGGACAGGATATATATATATGCACAGCTGTGAAATAAATTCTTCTGCAATTAGTTGTGAGTTCCTCCCCCAAAATCTCCAAGCTTGACTGGAGTACCAGTGTATATTCCCATAATTAATGGCAATTATTGGCATTTTGGCAATCTAGGAAGTACAGCTGCCGTCATGTCAGAGGCTCACTCTGCATGATGTGAATCAGTGTTTACAAACATCACCAACCAGTAGACTTCATATCATAATCATATTTATCCTATTGCGCATTTGGGCTTACTATTAAGGGACAAGTTGTGTGAATAATTAAGTAATTGGAGGGGTATTGAATGTCATTTCAGTTACAGTTTCAGTCTTGTAAATAATTCATTTTTGGTTTCCTCAGAATATGTCCATGAATGCATCAAATACATACTGACACTGTATAAACACAAGAAAAACACACCTACAAGCGTTGTCCTTGTGGGACACTCCATGGTAAGCATTCCTTGTGGAAATTATCAAATTTGTCAACACAGTTGTTTATGATAATATGCCTTTTTACTGACAATGTTACTCTTTTGTTCACATGTGCACCTTTTTGTGGGAGCAAGCTTGGGAGGATAGATTTGAAACTTTATATGAAACCATACACATACATTTTTAATAGATCTATACATATAGACCTGTAGACCTGAAACATGCTGTCATGCTTTGTTTACACATGTGCTTTCCTAGTTGGGAGCTTGATGGATTGCATCCTATCACACTGCCTTAGGAAAGCAAATATTTAAACAAAAGGCGACACCATGATGTTAAAAGTCTGTTGAGGTACATGTAGATGAGTCATGTACATGTATTGGTGAGAGCCAATGATTTTCTTTTTCAAAAATGGGTATTTTCCGTTTCACCAAATCCCGAATTCTTTAGAAAGTTAACATTAAATCTGAGCCTTAAAATGCATGTTTGTGACTGAAAACTTTGCTCTTCATCGAACACTTCTGAGGACCCATTCAGTAATAATACTCCAAGCTTACTGAGTTTCGTTTAATTCAAGAAATATGTAATAAGTCTTTCGTTTTGCTGCCATGGTTTCATCATTTCACCATGCCATACCAGCCTTGTTTCAAGGCGTCTGTGCGGATTCACAGAATGAATTCCCATATGTCAATGCGAGTAGGAACTTGTTTGTGCCTTGATTTCAGTGCTAGTACATCTATGGTGCACCTGAGTGTGTGTACCATGCTGCGCCACTGCACTGTGCTGGCTGCCACTGCACGCTTAAGGCTCACGCACCCCAAAGCGCTTGCAAGTATCGGTACCGACGCGGACGTCCCAATCATGGGGTGGAGTGGTGCAATTTAGTATGTTTGCAGCATAATTTGTTCATTAAAAGCAAGCATTTGAAAAGGGTTTAGTAGGCATTTATTTATGGTTCTTTGCGGAACATTTTCCTTACATTAGAAGCCATTCTTAGTGGGAATTCTGAAAGTTCCGTTTCCTGCAGTGATTTCCGTTTGAAAGTGTTGATTCCACAAATTCTGTCCGTTTTCCGCAATCGCGGAAAATTATTGGCTGTAGATATGTGCACATGTAGCCACATTAATATACATTGACATTGAAAATGAATGAATAAATGCCTTAAAGTGAAGGTGCATCTTCCTTGCAGCAGTAGCTAGAGAGCAGGCACATACACAAGAACAGACCCCCTAAGCTTACTGTTAATGTTAAAGAGGCTCAGTGGAATTCAAATTTGACCTCGGATTTCAATATTTATTTTCAAAAAAATCTTCTTTTTTCTGAGACACAAATCTGCAATGAGATTCATCCTAAATTTGGCCCATAGATGTATTACAGGGATAGCATGCTACAGGTACATTGCTTCGAGAGACTTACTGATTTAAATGTACAAACTACACGTACTAATGAGTCAGTTCAGTTTTTTAAACGCCGAAGTCTTGTGGGAGCAAAGGGGTCACTTGAGTCAGCATATGGCGTAGCTGTCCCCAAAAAGCCTTGGATTGGGTGTGCGCTGTAAGAATACTGAACTGGTTCATTTAGATGGCTCAAAGTTCTACACATCGTTTCTAGTAACAGTTTTCTACTTGACATGCCAGGTTGGATCTTACAGTACCTTGCACCTAGGATTATTCCTTTACATGTACTTTGAGGTTGGCAGTTTTGTTGTGACGAAATATCGGTAGACTGTAGCACTTTCTTAGATGTCAGTACTTGTACCATATACTTGTTCTTTCATGTATTCAATGGTTTAGATGTGATTTTATGTTTTGTTTGTTCAGGGGGGTGTGATAGCAAGAGCTCTATTCATGCTACCAGAGTTCCAGCCTAGTCTTGTACACACCGTCTTTACTCAGGCAACACCTCATGTCAGCCCAGTTATTGGTGCAGATAAATATTTGGTGGATTTCTATGGATCAGTCAACAAGGTACATGTACATGTGATGTGGTATCTTGTCCAGAATGAAGACATCTTACATGTGCACACATACAGTTTGTGTACATGTCTTATGCCACAAATCAATTGACCCTCCCTAGTTCATTGTTCTTACATGTACGTCCTATTTATAGTATTGTAAATCAGGAAGCAGTGTGTTTTGTTTTTGATCCAATGTGACGGTCTTCAACGTGATACAGTACAACAGGGCTAAAATGAACACTGCTGGGCCAACACAAAATGTTCAGTTTACATGTCGTGCTTGCTTGGTATAGTAATTTTTGACCTCTGATGCATCTGTTAACAGCTCTGGCCCATTCAAATGAGTGGTAGTGTGCCTCACAAATGATTTTCTGGGAGGATTTTGAGGCAACATATCCACTTTACATGCCAAAAAACATGTTGTAAACTTTCCTTCCATATTTCACCTTTGGGTACATGTTGTTCTTCCTTGAAGATAAATCACAAAATGAAATTAATTCTCCCATGAATTTTCTGTGATTCATGGCATAAAAAGTGCATGCAACATTCATTACAGCTTCACTGGTTCCTACTGTTACATGTACATTTAAGTTGGACCTGTAATAGATTGGTGGATAACTACCATGTTCTATGTGTAGAGTGTAGGTGTCACAATAGTACATGATAAAAGTCAGCAACATACGAAATGTCAGTCAAGCGTTTTTCAAATTGATCTTACAAAATATTTCACAATGATTTCTGTGAGTGAAGTCACACAATCTGATCTGTCCATTTGTACGGTGTAGGATTTAAGACAGTTACATGTACATATAGGATTCATATCTTGTTGATTTGTGATTTATAAAATGTTAACTGATTAATCGTAACTTCATAATGGCTTTTACTTTAGTATTGGAAGGAGCACATTCATAGTAGCCGATTGAAGGATGTGACATTGTTATCTGTTAGTGGTGGACATCGTGATACTATGGTCCGATCTGGCTTGACATCACTCCTGGGTGTCGTCCCATCAAGTAGAAGTCTTAGTGTTAATGTAAGTAGCACCTTACAGCAGGGACCTCTTCTGATAGGTCTGCCAAAATCCAGATATTCTACCTTCCAGTACCTCCCGGTGGAGGTCTTAAATCTAGCATTGATATAAGTAGCACCCGGCAGCAGGGACCTCTTCTGATAAGTCTGCCAAAATCCAGATATTCATCCTCCCATTACTTCCCAGCATATACAGATATTTTACCCAGAGTTTTGGGTACTTTATGCCTATGTTACCAACTCCAAGAAATTGTCTAGGCCTGGACTGAGATCCCAGCAGCATATCCCTGGCTATTACATCAAATTGGCCTATCCACATGTATATGTGACCCACTCTGCAAAAAGTGTATTAAGTCGCGCAATGCAAAAATGCGTAATGGCCAATTCCATGTGCCAAGGGTGAAAATATTTGGAAGTATTTTTAGGCCAATTGCTTGACCAGAAAGCCTTTGCTGCTAAGGAAATCCAAAAGAGTGTCTAATTTAAGTTTAATGTTTCTGTTTGTTATGTTTAAGGGCATTATCTCAAAAAGCACATGTGATAAAATGAAATTATATGAATACATTTATGCAAATAGCAAATAACTCCAAAGTGTAAAATTGCCTCTGGGATGACTTATATATCAAGTGAAAGCTTAGGATGTGAGCAGTTTGATTACATATAACTCAAATTAAAAAAAAGTGACATAATACACCTTTTTTGGCAGAGCCGGTCATATGCTGTCTGCACCCATGTTGCATCAGACATGTACACATACACATACCTGTTAGCATGTTTCACTAACTAGAAAAATGGCCTTACTAGTAACTCAACAGTCATGACAGTTTGTTCAGAGGGTGTACTTAAAAATGGCCTTACCAGTAACTCAACAGCCATGACAGTTTGTTCAGAGAGTGTACTTACCCTGTTACTCCTGGACCCCATTTGGAACCGTGACAATTCTTAAACTTGTCACATTGATGGCTGAAGTTAATTTTTTCTTAATAATACAGGCCATGTCTGTACCAAGAGTATGGTTGTCAACTGATCATCAGTGTGTAGTATGGTAAGTTTCAATAAACTTAGTCATGACGTTTGCAGTAGTGTGTTTATTTTGTGACCTGAGTGGTTCTTAGAGCACATTATACTTATCGATTAAAACAGTGTGTTGTGCTCATCTTCACAAGCAGTTACAAACAAAACATGCCATTTGAAATATTGAATGAGGTTGTTCACAAAACTGAGCAACGTACAAAAACTAGATGCATACACATACATGGCAAGTATCAGAATTAATGGGTTACTTGTGATACTTAGTGGGGGCAAACCTACTGGTCCTTTTCTGTTTTTATGCAATACAGTTAAGCTAACGTGTGCATGATCAAAATGGTGCAAACAGTACTGGAAGCAGTACTGGACTGGTCCTGTGAGACCAGCATGCTTGCCGCCACAAAACATGTCAGAGGTCTTCCGTTGAGCCCTTACCAACCTTAAGCAGTAGTTTTCCTCAATGTAAATAAATGTAAAAATGTTTATATGGTTCAAAACATTACCTCTGGTCACTGGATTTTATGTATATTTGTAATTTATGATTAACCACGTGCTGCCGGGTGGATTTTTCTTGAGCAAGACAAGATGCCGGCTTATTTTCAAGATTTTCCGTTTTCAAAATTCTTCAAAAATTCATCATTTCATTTAATGGCCATTTATAAAATGAAGGACTCTTTGGGCACTATTCTAAAGCTGACTGGTAAAATTCAGTGACTCCTGAATATTTCAGCTGGCCTGCATCATTGGAAAAAGAGCCCAGATTGTGTTACGTAAGATTCTTTTGTTTCCGAAACTGGCACAGTGCACTGCTGACCTCTTTTCAATAGGGGCCAGATTAGCATGCAGCGGTGCTGTGTGGCTCATCGCTGCGGTGGTGGTGGTGGTGGTGGAGAGCTTATGTCCCCGGTGGTAATCTGCTTACTCTAAATGCCTCAAACCATGGTATACTGTTTCAAAACGAGGCTGGATTATCTCTAATATTGAGACCTGAAAATGTTGGTAATGCCCAGCAGCTCAGTCTTTTGTGCCGAGCAGGGTCTTTTGTTATAAGGCCCAACTCTTTTGTCCCAGTACCGGGGCTCCCCAGCTCTATATATAAAGCCCATGTACTCGAAAACGGGTGGCCCGGTAGGGAGTGGTCAAGCTTTAAATCCTTAGGTGAGTGTTCAAAGTTGAGCATTTGTTTATTATGACAAGCCAATTGTTGCATAGTCACTTTGGTGACTCCCTCGTACAAAGTTGAATAGAGGAAACGTGCCATACATGCATGATCATGAAATAAATTTTAACAAATTCCACAGTTCTTTTTCTGATAAAACTGCAATTATTCCCGTCCCTCCCTCCCCAAATTTCTTGTCATCAGCACAGTTCACAATAAGTTGCAAATTCAATTCTAAATTCTTGTGCGAGTATATGGTTGTCATAGAAAACAGTAAATCTGTTACATCAATTTTTTCAAGTTATGTCATACTCAAAACAACTTGTTCCAAGCCTTCATTTAAATCCACTGTTAGCTATTTTGGATTCAAATACAGATGAACCTTCAACACTTTTCAACATTCAGTATTCTGATTTTCTGTTGCTTCCCAGATAAATAACAAACTCTACTGGAAACACAATATTTTATTCAATAAGGTTTCACAGGTTGTCGGGTTAATCACTTTTAATTCTAACTAGTGTACAAATTTCAGTTCAAACAACGTCTTACTTTTGATAATACTTGCTCCGTTTTACCAATTTACCCTGCTCAAAAAAAAAACCACACCAAAATTTTACTTCATAAACTGTTATTTTGTTGACCAAGTCCGAAAGGGAATTAGAATTCAATACTTCTGCAATTTGTGACTTTATCTTCTAAAAGTACCATACATGTACACAATTTCAATATTTAAAAAGCCATTGAACATCACATGCAAGAGTCATTTGATCCTGGGGCGTAAGTGTTCGCAGGTTTTTGCTGAAGTTGTTGGTGCTTAAGGTAGTCCATGTCCGTGCGCAAATCTGAGCTCCAAGTCCCGGCTATGAAAAAATGGTAGCTAAGGCCCCTTTTAGTGGCTCTCATTGATCAAAAGATACACATGTAGAAGGAAGATTGGAGTACCCCTTTTAAGTGATGTACCGCTTCAAAAGCAGTTTTTATGTTCCATCTTACAAAATCAATGTCACAAACCAAGATTGGACTTATTCAAGCAATCTTTTGTCATTATAAGCCTTGAAACAGCATTCATTTGTGTGATCTCCTACCAAGCAAGCTATGAAAGACCATAAACTCATAAAATTCAAGTTGGTGAAACTTTGTAGCAAGTATAACACAAGATAAATTTAACTAATAGTTAAAAGCTTCGGAAAATACATGTGTAACTGCAGGTAATTCAAAGCTCTGCTGGTCACAGGGATGGATTTAGCTGAATCAGAGCTGCCCACCGAGTTTGAAATAGAAATTCACACGTTGCTCAGAGGTTCTACAATCATTGACCCCCGTCTGTCAGTGCTGGTTCCGGACTAACTGGACAACACCCCAAGAAACACTAGCAAAAATGTTTACAATTGACTAACCATGGCAGTGAACAAAAGATGCTTTCCTTGGAAAGCACACACACTCATCCACGTTGCATCTCTGTCCTTATACGCTAAGGGTCACTAAACTGGGACACACACAGTGAACTGAAGGTAGACTGCATATTCATTAGGCCTAAACTATTTACCAGTGAGTGTAAGGGAAATAAAATACACACCAAAAGACTAGTTTTTACTGGAAACTTTATTCTTCTGCAAGACAGCATTCACAAATTGTTTAATAAAAAACAAACAAACCAAAAAACAGGCTAAATGTGACACTAAACCAGTAGGTGATTTTTTCAAAGAATCTTTGTTTTTCCAAAATCCAAAATGTTAATGTAAATCAGTGGATCACTATTATACTAACATAATTGGACCATAGATCCTCATTTTAACAGCAAAGCTAGGTAATTAATTGTGGGAGATACGCATGTACATGTAGATGTTAGGAGTAAAGTCATTTCTGATTCATCTGTTGTACAGCTTTTATCAATTTTATTGAATTTTTTGAAAACCAAATACATAGATAATTGACTGATCTGAAATTCACATTATTGTTGTGTTGACAGGTGCAAAGAGTTGGTGCTCGCTACAAATAGAGCTTTGTTTCAGATGGTGGACAGTAAAACAAAACAGGTACATACACATGTTACCCTTTCTGATCATGCTGTTAGGCTTTCCTGATATTTCCTGATGCTTTTGGGATCACAACGTTTGGCATCTTTGAAAGTCAAACTCCAGGTTCCATATGGCACAGCTGAGATTGTCTCAGGAAGAGAAGTACATTGTACCATACCGGTACTTGCTTATTCCTAGGTGGATTGAAACTATTGGTGACAAGTGTCTTGCCCTTAAACACAAGCACAATAACCTCAGAGCTGGAGTTAAATATTAATCTTCTAAAATTCTTCATGAGGTAGTCCTTTAAATACATCGTCTGTGAAGTAGCAACTAACTGTAAAAGTGGTGACTCTGAAAACGCAATGTCACATCTTTCATTTATGGCCCATGGTTGATATTTGCATTGTATGCTTTACGTAGTGCATTTGATAATTTATTTTTTTACTTTGCTGTAGATATCAACAGATCCCGAATATCGTATGAAGATTCTCAGACACCACTTTGTAGCACACAATGGAAAGGAGAAATTTAGTACCATTGAAACTAAGCCTGCAACATTTGAAGGTGATTTTTCAGTCTTTTTTTTTAAAATGTCTTTTCTACTGTGTGTAATGTTATCTAGACTGATTCACATTTTATGTTTCATGTAAATATGAAGCACATGTGATGTCTTGAAACATTTAGGCAGAAATTTACCAGTTGGTAAGTGTTCAATTTTTGTAAATTTGAAATGGTAATACCTGTGTTGTCATCACAAATGTTTGCTTGTGTTGGCTTCTTTGTGGAGTACCAATTGGCTGTAAGTGTTTAGGTGAAGCATTGGTGTGGACTTTTTTGGAATATGTTTGCATCAACTATATTTTCGTATATGTGACAAATAAAGATGAATTTTTTTTATTTCAAATGTGCTGGCTGTTGTGTACATGAATGTGTCTTTATATGTTCTTAAATTTTGTGCTGACTGGATAGAGCCCACCTCCATCTTGAAAAAGGTTCACAACATGACAGTAATTATTTTAGATGATGAGTTATGTGAATGATGTGGAATTACTGTGATTTGCTGTTGGTATTGCCCAGCCCAAGTTGCGATTTTCAGAGAGTGTTGAGCGGAGGGTATACTTTCAATTTGTGTTTTTTTATTTGTTCCTCAAGGTGCTACATTCGAGCTAGTGACTGACTCCCAAAAATACTCTGTTGGCAAGCGATCCAAGAAAACTATACACTACCTTTTCCCAGTGGAACAGTCTGATGTATCCCAGAGTACATTTGTAGCCCTAGCAGGCATCACACCCAGGGATTGGCTGTTTGTGTGTAAGGAGGGCAATTCCACTTTGTGCTCCAAGGGGATAGACATTTCTGCCACAGCCCGGTTGATTCCTCCACTGAAGTCTGATATGAAGGAGGCTATAGTGAAGCTGGATGATTACCCAGAGGCAAAGAATGTGATATTGAAGGTGCCATCTGGCTCAAAGGTGGGCATTCGTTGAATCAAATGTCAATCAAACCTTGTCTTGTTGAAGGTGGCATCTGGCTTAGGGTGGTTGTCCATCAGTGAATAAGACACTATATGCATGGTTGTTAAGGTGCCATCTGAAACATGCCTTCAGTGAGCTGTTTGATAGGTTTGTTAGGTTGAATGTGTCTGGTTCAAGAGTATTTCACATCTCTGATTTAAGGGGCACTGAAAGTGTGTTCTCAAATCTTGTGGGATCTTGCGATGGCAATTATTTAAAGACTAACCGTAATCCTGCCTTGGAACCTCATCAGAAGTTAAGGTTTGAATAGTTGTAAAGTTAAAACGTCTTGTCCATGATTGGCAGATTTTGGAATCCAATCAAATTTTGGAATCTAATCAAGTTATATTTCATAATAAAAGGAGACATGCTGACAACTGAAAGTATGAAGGTATATGTGTAAACATAATGGATCACTAAG
>NW_019091491.1:800958-834817 GCF_001949145.1 Acanthaster planci
TAAAACATAATTGTGCAGAATTCAGAAGGTAAGAAAATTATAGTATACTCCCCGACTCCTTTACGTCTTTGGAACTAGGCTGTGGAACTGTGATTTTTATTTTTAGTTGTCTGATATAAGCCCTTCACGAGGATTGTTTCTGGTTAATTTCCAAAATCGAACTGGTCACAGATAAAGTCAATCAGATCTTGATGAGGTCATTAAAAAAAATAAGTTTTAACTGGGCTATTTGTTCCTTTTTGACTGCAGCATCTGCTAGTATAGTAATGGAGTTTACTGACGTTGGAGCTACATTCTATAACATCACCATGCTTGACTTCAACTTATTTCATTTGGCCTATGAAGCAAGATTAGAGCCACTTATTTGTGATAATGATTTCCATTCAGGTAAGCTTTTGGTATTTTTTTGTATTAAATGTTGAGAAGTTGCACCATTTTGTGAAGTGTAAAGTCCTTTATTTTTTTCTTTTGTTTTCTTGGAATGTGCTAAACAGTCCTTCACCCTCTAAATTCATTCCACTTTTTTGCACACCCATATGGCTTGGGTTTAATTATTTGCAAAAAATGCCTGCAGACGATTTTCAGTAAACTCTACTGTGGTTGTTGTGATGCCATGGATGATGTGAGAATCAGCTACCGCTAGTTTTCAACCTCTCCCCCCCCAAAAAAAAAACTTCTGAAGAAGGAATATGATTGAAAGTTGGTATTGATTCCTATTCTTTCACATTCAGAGATCTTTACTCCATGAAATATCCTGTATTGATAGCAGTGACTTGAATTCCCTGGATAGGAATACCTGTGTGCAGCACATTCTCTGCTCACTAATACACTCTAGCCTAATGGTGCACCCAGGGTAATTGAACAGTTTGGATTCCAATTTGAATCAGTCTTTTAATCACAGTGGCTAGTGGTGGGCTTTCTTCACTGACAAGGTTTTAATTCTACTTCTACTTTGCTATTTTGTCAGTTAATGTGAACAAAATGATATGTGATATGTGCCCAGCATTTACATGTACATGTAGTTTTCCTTTTGGCCAGGTACTTGACCAATCAGATATGTAAACATTTGTAAAATGATTGAAAGAAACCTGTTTCCTTGTCTTCCTAGATGCCAACACAACACTCCGTCTTCACATTCCATGGGCAGAAGGTCAGGACATGTTTTCCGTTTCCAAGGCTGGTCAGACTAATAAACTCTCCCTTAAGCTACCATCTGGATGGCCATCCTATTACAATCAGTCAGCCCAGTTGTATACATACCTCAACCCTAAATGTAGGTACACCATCAGGGTGGTGTGGTCTCTACAGGAAAAAATGGGACAGGTGAGATAAAGCTTCTATTTGCTATTTTCTTTGTGACTGTATTTGTGACCTTTTTCCCCTGTGCAAAAGCTGATGTGCATAATAAAACAGTGCCACGTAATAGTTCAGTAGATAGATGGCACTTTACAAGTGTTTGTAATTATTATTTATTACTGTTATGACCAGGATTTATCGGTATGTTAATTGTTGCTGAAATGGTCTGGTATACGTATCCGCATCGAACAGTGAGTGCAAAACAATACTGACATCTTGCATAATGGGAGACTGTTAAAATGCTTTGTAGCAGCACATAGAATATTCTATGAGGCCTGAGCTGGACCAAGAGAGGGTGCAGTTTTCCTGGTTGGAATACCTACAAGTATATATCATCACATGCCAATACTGACATCTTGTATTTATGAGAGACTGTAAAGATGCTTGGTGGCAGCAAATACATGTATAATTGTCCTTGTCTATTCTTTGTATCATGTTGATGATAATATGGAGTATCCAAAATGAACTGACCGGAGATAAGATCGATGAGCCAGGTTGGTATTTCAAGCAGGGCCGTGCTGATAGGGTACTCATGTCCAACTGACCATAGACAAGCTTCATTTTAGGCATGTGCTGTTGACACACCCAACTGGTTCATTGTGTTAGCAATGAACAACTATCATCCAATTATTTGAGTGGCTGAGTGGTAAGTGACCACTTAGGAGTGTTGGTGAAGTACATGTATCTTATTGAAATTTATACAACTAGGGACACATAAAAGGGTAATTCCAGAAATTAAGGGTCCAAAAGGGTGAACTTGTTTGTGTCCCTGTTACAGTACATCTGACCTTTTTTTGACGTGGAAATACCACTGGAATTGATTTCAAACTAGTATAATTTGTTTGGCAGGTAATTTGCATTGATTCATCACTACTGGAAAATAAGAAAATGTGTACTGAACTTAAAAAATCATATGTCAGATGTGACAGGGACACGCAAAAAAATGGACCCCTAATTTCTGGAAGTACCCAAAACCATGCGATAGAATAAATAAAGAGACCCTGCTTCAGTTTCCAGATTTTTGTGTACTTCATGTTATTTTGAAATTTGCTTTCAAAAGCATTGCAAATTTTTTTTATACCTTGGATTACTTCTACAGAAGATGTTAATGCCCTGTTTCAAATTATTGCTGAAAACTGTTCTAGCCATGTCCAACTACGATACGTGTAGGTTTTAAAAACGTACATGTACATGTAGTTGACAAAACTACCAGTACATGTAAATTGACTAAAATGGATTGTACATGTACATACTTTTCAACTGGATAGCCTGCCCTCTGCACTGAAGTTTGCAGCTCAATGTTGGTAACTTTCCATGTGTCAGTTTATTATTCTGACATGTATGACATGTTTGACTGCACGTTTTTCCCATTGGGTCATACAGCATTGTACATATTCATCTATACATACATGTTTATGCTGTTGGCTTTTTCGCAACTTTGCGAAAAAGGCATTCTTTTTGTTCTGATTTTTTTTTCTTTCCATATCCATATCCATATAAAATCGGCCCTGGCCTCCCGCAACATTCTGCTTGCAGCAAGTGCCATGATAAAATGTGGTCTTCAATTCATCTCGTGTGGGTCAAATCACGTGACTCTTCCTTCCAGTCGAAACCGGAAGTGGCCTTATCGTTTAAAAGTGGTAATAGGTATCGAGTTGCTTTCAACGGTGTTAGCCTGCTGGGGTATAGTATGTTTCAAATTATCTACTGATGACGTCACCTAATTGTCGAGCGCCCTCTAGCAATAAGTTAAAATTTCTGAAAAATGAATTTTGAATGGACGTCCGTGACAAAGTTTGTCCGAATCGCCTGAAAATTGATGTACATGACCATCTTGACCATCTTTACCCAGTCAACACGTGTGAAAAGTTTGGGGCTGATGTCGTCATCGGACTGGAAGTTACAATAAAAACTTCTTTTATTCTTCAAAATTCGGTAAAAAATCAACCATAAGCAATATAAGCGTGAATTGTGCACGAGATGACAGCTAAAACATTGGAGTCAGCTGCATGAAGTGCATAACTGGTGTACTTTTTTACACACGTGAAGCGCCGCCGACAAAAACCCCCTAAAATATAAATTGCCAACTCGAAAATCCCATTAGCATGCAGCATAGACGGCACACAGTGCGTAGAGCATTATACTCGGGACTTGGCAAAATGCCGACCACGTGCTGCCAAGAGCGGATCGCATTGTATGGAACGCCAAAAGGGACAAATGTTTAAGATATCTAATCTGTGCCTTTTCCTCAATAAGTATTATGTATTGTACATTGTATTGTACATGTCATTTGGGTTGAAACCTTGCAAGCAGTTAGGAAGGGAAGGTTTACAAATGGAAATTAACCTCAGGTGATGACAATACGCCAGAGTATACATTGAGCCTTCAATTCATCTTTAGTGGGTCAAATCACGTGACCCTTCCTTCCAGTTGAAACGGGAAGTAGGCTTATTGTTTAAAGTGGTAATAGGTATTAATTTTTTTTTCTATGGGATTAGTCTGTTGGTGTTAGTGCTGGGTTGAAACCTTGCTATATCCCCTGAAGTATATGTCCTATTGGGTTCAAACCTTGCAGATATCTTGAAAAGGAACTGATTTAGATGAATATTTACCTCATGTGAAAATGACCTCGTTAACTGACAAACCACGTGACATTAAAGGTGCATACTTTAAAGTACTACATCTCCAGATGTACATGTTCAATTGGTTTCAAACTTTGCAGATATCTTGGAAAGGAAGTGCTTTAGGCAAACATTGACCTTATCTGATGATGACAAATCATAAAGTGACAAATCACATGATATTAAAGGTGCATCCCTTAAAGTACTATAAGTCTTATAGATGAAATCGACCTAATGTAATAATGACGTCATCAGATAATCATGCCATGTGACATTAAGGGGGCACTATCCCAGGTGCTGTCTCTTGAAGTGCATGTATGACTGGGTTCGAAACTTGAACCTTTCTGGGCATGCTCAAATCATTTCACCAAAAGGTTTATGCTATAGCTGAATTGGTCAAATATCAAAAGGCGAAAAAGCCCTCTGTTCTGTTGGCAAACAGACAGATAAGCTCTCGTTTCAATTAACAATGGTTACATTATGGAAAGAACAGGCAGAATTCTGGAGCTAACCAATTCTGGAGGAGTTAGGGTTGACCCTATTCTAAACATCTTACAAGTATTAATGACCATAAACAGTAACTGGACGATAATTCATTAACAATGTTATAAATGCAGCAAGTTTTTGTGTTCATAAAAAGGTAAGTTTACTTCATTTCAATGCAGTCGTTGTACATGTACACATGTCTTTCATAGGGGATACATTACATTACAGTGGATTATTAAGTGCCTTGTCAACTTTATCCATACATTGGTCAGTTGCTTGCAAGTAAATGGTACATTTTGTACTAAAGCATGGCATGTGTAATTGCAACAATAGACCGATTGCACCCACCAAGTCACATGACCTACATGTACAAGTGTAGTGGGTATCAACATCAACAAACCCCATAGCAAAGTGTGTCTAACGTTAATTATATATAACGGGTTTGCCCTTACCCAACGTATATAAANCTTAACCAATCGACCACCGAGCACTGATTTGGCACTGAACCCACTGAGCATTGGCAATTGTTGTAATGATTCTAACCAACCACTGAGCATTGGCAATTGTTGTAATGATTCTAACCAACCACTGAGCATTGGCAATTGTTGTAATGATTCTAACCAACCACTGAGCATTGGTAATTGTTGTGATGATTCTAACCAACCACTGAGCATTGGCAATTGTTGTAATGATTCTAACCAACCACTGAGCATTGGCAATTGTTGTAATGATTCTAACCAACCTGTCTCTTCTTTGCCAGTGACGGCGTACTTCAAGTCAAGGAAGACAGACTGTACATGCACATCAGTTCCATTGTACATGCACCGGTATATTGAAACATCTCTCTTAAATACATGTTAACTAATTACAAGACAGTAATCTACTTGAAAAATTTAAATGTCCTGTCAACATGGACTATAATTTGCTTTAACTGGAATAGGCTGATACCGGACTGTTATTAGGTTACTAATATCTGCTGTACAAGTTAAAATAAATTAAGTATGGTAGATGAGGTTGGTTCTTTGCACAGTTTATAACTGGCAATTGATATGTATAATTAACATTTACCATGAGATGCTATTATGTGTACATGTAATGTTTATTTATATCATTTTGTTTGGCCGACAAAAGAGGTAAGAATGATGACAGTGACGTCAGAAGAATACTAAAACTAGACTAAGTTGAAAGGACTGAAGGAAGTACATGTAAGAGTCGTGGGCTGACGGAGGAGAAGAAACAGATTGGAGGGTAGAAGGGAGGATAAACAGTAAAACGAAAGAGGGGCAGAAAATAAAGGAAGAAAGACTTCCCAAGTCAGCAAGATTACATGTACATGGAAGCAAGAGTGTACGGTACTTTAAACACTTGTAGCCCTGAAGCCTGCCTACCTAAACTTAAAATGCCAACACGAAAATGATCTTTAACAAAATTAAAATAAATATAAACACGCAATGTATAAATTTAAAGTGAATAATTTTAAAGCAAAGATGAACAAAAATAAACTATTTAATTAGAACAAAATGACCAGCAAATGTACTATAATCAAGAAAGACAACAAGACATAACAGTCTACTGTCTGTTGGCCTTTATATGTACATGTATGCTACATGCAGTTCACATGCTAGAACTAATAGCTTATATCAGGCCTGCAGCGTACATATACCAGGGTACATGTATCTACATGTATGAGTATAATACACTTTACATGTACCGCTACATACACATGCCTTCACTTTTGTATACAGATCTCTTATTCTTTTTTACTTGTATTTAAAAAAGTTGTAGTGCCTGACATTTCACTCCTACATATAGCAGAATCTTTCTAAAGCGCTAAGGCCCTCAAAGTTTTTTAATATTTAGGTCACTGTGTAGCCAGCAAGCAGTTTGTAGCAGGGTTTGTATCATACATATACATGTATGAAATACAAGTTGTCCTGATACATGTTTGTGATTATAATACATGTAGGTTCACTTACAGCAGTCTTGTTCATTTGACATTTGTGAATTTTGCACTTTGCCAATTTAACAAATCTTCACAACATTTCTCTTGTCAGAGATGGTGCCCCCTTTTGTACAGTCTTGTGTTCAGTATGACTTAACATTCTTGAGTTCCTGCTCCTGTGATGGGCATGATTGACAGGTGTTGCATGATTAGTTTGGCGGACAGGTGACCCTCGATTAGTGGTGTGGTGGATAGGTGGGGGTTTAGGCATCTCGCTGTTACTGTCCTCCTCACTAATGATTTGGGTAGATGGCTCCTCAATCTCATACAGCTTGGTGTTAGGTCCCATACCAGGCCAGTGGCTAACCACATTGAACATCTTCTGTCGACGGACTAAGGTGCTGACAGAATGTCGTCTCTTGGATCCTTGCGATGAAGGAGAAGGAGGAGGCATAACAGAGACTGTGTAAGGTGGGCTTTTGGCTGGGCTTACATGTATATCATGAGAACTACGTCTGGATGACACAGGTCTTGGGGAGTTTGGCTTATGAATACTTCTGCTGGAATGATGACTTGATGTAGAGCTCCTGCGCTCCCCTCTAGGGCTAGGAACAGGCAGGGTTGCTGTGGAGATGTCACCATCCGAGAATTCATACTCCTCACCTGACGGGAGGAAGATGCTCTTTTGGACATTTTCCTCCCTTTCACTTTCTGGAAGAATATCACGTTCCATCTCCAGGATCTCTTGTCGCTTCCTTTTCTCTTCCATTTGTAGTTGGTACTTTAGCTGGAATCGCATAGCTTCTCGTTTTTGGTGGTCTTCTTCACTAAAGACCTTGATACTTGGGAGGTAGTCATAATGGTCCATCTGACGATCTGCCTTCGGTTGCCTATGAAGTGTTACTGGATGCTTGTAGTCAAGAATTGTCCTGTAGGCAACATCCAGTACTGTCTCTGGAGGCTTCTTAGATTTACTAAACTTCCAGAGTGGGTAGGGACTGTTTCTTTGAATTGGTCTTAGGTCCAAGTGCTCATTTCTGTTTTGGACTTTCTCATGAGTTTGCATATTGCCAGTATCGCAGCTGATATTGCTGTTAGTGTCTGAATGCTTTGTCAGTCCACATGTGCAGGCATCTGTCTCCAAATTTGAAGTAACTGAAGCATGCCTTCGCTTCCCCGCTCCTCTGTGTGCATTTTTCAGTCTGTCATGTGACATGGTTGCCATGTTATAAGATGTCCTCTGAATGTTCTCAGTCCCCAGATTGGTCATGCTATGGTGACCAGGAGATGGATGAAGGAGTGTGTGGTCTAGTAGTGAGTCAGGTGTTGGTCGGATGTTTGATTGTCTTTGCAGTTCATAAGTAGATAGACTTTTTATACCCATCTTTGACTGAGGGACATTCATGTTAGTGATCACACCATACGTTTTACTGTCATTAAAATTAAAAGGGTTTGTCTTGGTTATTGAGTCTGGTGTCCTCAGATTGTCCATAGTTGAGGATGTTGTGCTGATATCGGTCATAGACCCTGACTCTTCACTGTCTGTGTATAAATCCATTGTGAAACAAGGGTTAGAGTTCCATTTCTCTTGTGTTTGTGAATTTTCAGTCTTCATCGTCTGGGAGGCACTTTTGGTTTTCTGAAGAAATATTGAGTTTTCTAATTCAAGATATAAGTCGGACTTTCCTGTTCTTATAAGCAGTGATCACAGTATTCAGGTAGTACTCTGTGTAGATTGAACAAGATCTAAAAAAAATCATTTCAATTTTTTTGCCAATTTTCAATCATCTTGGTCTTTGCAGATGCAATAACATGCATTCTTCAGCTTAACAGTCATCATCAGAACATGTATATCCTGCGATGTGCCGTCTGGGTGTTGCAACAATTGGCAACTTGTAGATGGTTGGTCATACGTTGAATCTTGTCATGCCATAAATTTGCACGACATAGGAATGTCTGGAGTTTCATATCGGGGGACAGGATGTTTCCCATGAGATGGATGATTGAGAGCTTAAAGGTTGCATTTATCAGAGATGTACATGTATTTCGTTGTGTAATCAGCCCAGGTACATGTAGTGTGGTTTATCATGTGAAGCTGTCCACATGGTCATGGTTGTCTACTTCAGGTTCTGGAATATATAAACAAAACAAAGGAACATCGTGAGTGTGGACAAATAAGGTAAATTTTACAAGTCTGCAATATACGTGTACATGTACATGTGAATCTGAAAGTGATCTGCTAAATCTTGTCAATATGTTTTAAATTTTGCTCCGATTTTTTTTGGGGGGGGGAGATTGTAGTTTACGTTTGGTTTTTCTTCTTGCTCTGCACAACTACTTTGAAGTGAATGTAAAATGACATTGGTAACATGTTTTCTTTGACACTTTGTTTTCAACAAGTTAAAGCTAAAGAAATGTACAGCGGCACAATACACTTCCATAATAAATCTCTCAATATTCATATGGGTATAAAAAAATAGTCTTTCCACATTATCCATTTAACATCAACTCCAAGTTTGCAAATCAAAATATAAATGGTTTCCTAAAAGAAGGTCAAGTAAATAATTGAACAGAAAGATCAGAAGCAGTTTGCACCTTGTATCTCAGGATAACGTAATCTGTAGTCTTTGTTCATTCTTTGATAACCTTTGTAACCTTTGCAATGTAAAAGAGCCCAAGGTCCACTCGTAAAATGACATCTTAAATTTGTAATTCATTAAAAATCAGGTTTCTTTATCCCAACAGTGTGATATTTTTAAACATTTCAGAGAGTCAGGTAGAATATTTTTTTAAATCACAAACTGTCTTTGAAGGATATATAGTAACTGGGTGTAACGATTAACAAAGATGATACATCTGCATGTACATGTACTTGTTTGTACATGTATGTGTGTGTAGTGTGCTGTCAAACATCTCGATAAGTTATTCCACTAAGCAGTATTCCAGTAGTGTACCTCGCCAAAAAACCCACAAACCAAAAACTAAAACCCTGAATCCCAAAACCCAAAACCAAAACCCAAAACCAAAATTGTATTTTAAAATGGTTAAAATGGTGTGTAAGATTGTAATTCAAGGTACATGTGTATGAAAATTTTCCCAGATTGCGAGAGAAATCTTATTACATGTATATCTGATTGATCTTTTTACACCATGAGCTCACTACATGTATCAATATTTGTCTTGATCATTGTTGATAACTTTACATTGTTCTGTCACTTACGTTGTAAGTTTACTATCTATTCAAACAGGTGTGTCATTAATCAACAACTTCTTACCTTCAAATAACAATTTATAATAAAATAATCATATTTATCCCATCCAGGTCATTGAAAGAGGATTTTTGCAATATGCAATCAAATAAATTGCCAGCATTGCACATGATTAATTGTCACCCGGCAAATCTCAAGTATGTGAAAACAGTGTTTTCCAAATTGAATATATATACAAAAATATTGATATATCAGGGAGGGGAGGGGCAAAGCCTTACCATTGGTTTAATGCCACTTAAAAATGAGTTCAGGTCAGCAACACTTCTCGGTGTTCTGGAGGTTATTTTTTTGTGTGGGGGATTGTAATGAAAAAGTTCAGACCAGGGTTCCTGTGGCCTGGAAAACTCATGAAAAGTCATGGAATTTTGTAAAAATGACTAAAGTGATGGAAAAGTCATTGAATTTTGTCATGGAACTCTGTGTGATATCTATTATCAGAAATAAGCCTATAAAATCTGTGACTGTCTTTGCAGCCTAAAAGGCTGAATAGTCCAAGAAATTGTGTTATTTGGTTGTGAATTTTCATAATTTGGTCATGGAAAAGTCATGGAATTTAATTGCCCCGTAGGTGCAGGAACACTGTCAGACAGTTGTAGACACTGTTTCATCAAGATAATTTTGTGTGAGATGAAATATCCCAGAGCATTTTAAATGTACACTCGGTCTTTTTTTTTTTACTTGGTGGCTAGATTTTTTCAGTGAAAGACAAGCTAACTTGGTTGGCTGCCAGGTTACTTGTACTTTGGAGATCATTGGTATAAAGTTACATGTTTTATGGGGCATATTTGTTGCTATTGGAACACTTTCCTCCAGTGCATCTGCTCATAAATACAACTATGCTTTATGTGGCATCTTCTACCGAAAATCTTTACTCAATTTACTAGTTTTTGTCTTTTTCAACAATGACATGCACATTTACATGTCATTGTGTCCACACACAAACATATGTATGTTCACGTCTGTGGTTGGCACAGTTTCTATATGCTTACAGTATTTACTTTGTTCTGCAGATGGCTTTCTTGTTTTCAGTCAATTTCTAACTAATTTCACCTGAACCAAATACCCTTTGTCTTCACATTGTTTATTTAATAGAAACAAAAGAAAACTTCACGTGTCAATCTGCAGTTACTGCAAAGTACAAGTACACCTACAGTACATGTACTGTATGTTGTATATCAGCTACAAGTATTTTGTTGTTACTTCAGCATGGAATGGCACATCACATTTTGTTAACTGCTTTCCCCAAACTTTTCTTTTGTGGTGGAGATACCTTGTTTGTACATGTTGTACATGTACATTTACATACTGATATGTCCTGAGCAGTCATCTAAATGTACGTAACATGTACATGTACACAATTGCAAGACTCATAGATAAAGATTTTAATTGGTGAAAAATTAGCATGTTACTAAGAAGTAGGGTATTTGATTGCATTTCATTTGTAAAGAGACACCATTAAGAAAAAGAACACCCTCAAAGAAAAGCAAAAAGCAAGAATAAAACAAATAAATAAATAAATACAAAATAAATAAAACAAAAGAAATCAGACAGCACTTGAAATATTACTTGCAAGAACTGTCTTCAGAAACACACCTGTGTGTGAAATTGTGAAAACTGTTAGTAAAAGAGGCAAATCAAAAAAAGGCCAGTAAGTAAAAAGAGGTAATACTAAAGAAGACACAAACTTTTCATTTTTAGCATTGTGGAATTTGTTGCCTATAATTTTATTTCATGGAAATAGGTACCTACCAAATGGAAACATACCATGCTGGAGTATTACATGAAAATCCAATGTAAAGATAATCACCAGCTCCAAGACAGGAAATGTTCACGTCAAACTTTTTGCACACACTTATGGAGTTACATGTAAACTGTGACAGGCTCACTTTCCAGCTTGCATTAATACAGTAACTGAAGCCAAAGGTAAAGTCAATCCCAATATTACTCCTTCTAAAACAGAATTCCTCAGCAACACATCCCTTTGGTTAAGTTGACAAGCTGAAAAATCTGAATGTAGGTGTTCTATTCTGCAAACGTCAGACTGTGGCTGTAGGCACTCTACTGCCATGCTACTACTGAAAAGATGAGCTACATGTAGCTGGAGGGATGATCAAGGTATTAGTGTGTTGACAAGGTAAACACAACAGTGGGCTGGTACTAGGACAACTGATAATACCCCAAAGCAGTTGACACAAAAGTGGTAGCTTTCTCTATTGTTCACCAATGGGGTAACCAGAAAATTGGTTGATCGTTAGGAAAACACTATGTACACTTTCATTGTATAAATTTTTAAATCTATTTTTTATTTGCAGACTTTAAATGGTGAAAAATTTAAATCAATATTGGTTATTTTACAATGTAGCCTTTTTAAACAATTATCTCCTCTTTCTTACCTACAGAGATATTGATAGTTCTCGTGAGAAAATGGACCAAAGAGAAAGACTAAGAAATAACAAATTTGTTGAAATATACATGTAGCTATGATACATGTGCGTGTAGATTGCCTTGCCAAGGTTAAACATTTTGAGGGTACAGTGTGGCTTTAGACTCCACTCATAGTCATTTCCAGAAGTAACAATTATAGAGAATTCCATAGCATACCCAAATAGTTAAATATTAACATCTGTCAGAGTAAAATATAAAAACTGCTGTGGACTACTGTACTTCCTGACTGTGACCTGAAGTATACAACATTAAAAAGAGGGCATGGCAGTAATCTAATGATCTGGTAAGATTGGACTCCTGAATGAAACACAAAAAGATAGACTTGTTATTGAACTGTTGGAAAGTCTACATTGAATGTTTTAAGAAAAATATTTTAGAAAAAATATAGGAAAATATTTTTTTTCATATCGTGGGCAAAGTTACAATAGAGGTTGTGCATTTCAACTTGAGAGATTTGTTCCTCTTAGAGACATCACTTATGGTATGAAGACCAACAAAAGAATATTGGAGAAATGAGACAGATTACATTGCAGATACTTGAAAACAGAATACTTGTAGAAAACAAAAGAAAACATGTATTAGCTAGGTGTCATGATCTGTGTTTATCCAAGGATTGCAAGTTGTAAGGGAGTATACCCCGCGTTTACACTTGATCCTGCAAAGGAGGATCAGATCTGCCAGAGAAAGCAAGCAAAGGGGATCAGATCTGTGCTGTGTTTACACTGGATCCTGATCCCACAGGGCAAAGGTTATGCGAACAGTTACCTCAAATCCTGGGATCTGATCCAGCATTGCGTTTACACTTGCACATTTATCCTGCACTCGGGATCTGAACTGGATCTGATCCTTCCCGAGAGGAGGATCAGATCCCGGGATCAGGATCTGATTCTGAGTTGCATTTACACACATTTTTTATCCGAATCTGATCCCCCTCTCCGTATCTGATCCTCCTCGCCAGATCAAGTGTAAACGCAGTGATACAGACTGCTAAGACTAGAGTTCTTACTCAAATACCCTAACAGGTGGAACCAATTAATTAAGACTGTTTTTTAAAGGAAGTGAAATCTGTGCCCATACTGTGACATAAGCCTCATCAAGTGGCCAAAAATATGCCAAAGAAATCCAGTCCAACCTTCTTCAAGTTTTAGCAGACATCATTCAAATTTTTCATATGTCAAAGATGAGAATAAAACCATTACAATTTTAAATCAAATGTTATCAAATTCTCACCTGAGATAATTCCAGTTTAAACTTTTTGCACCATGAAGTAGGAGCAAGTAAGTGCAAGACTTAACTGACACACACTGAATTCTAAAAAGATTGCCGATTTGGCTTTCAGATGGTATGACTTCTAGGAACAAAAAGAGGTTAGTACCAGGTGCACTCCTTTGTACTTTGGTAATTTTATCACTATGCTACATGTATTGTAGGTGTAGCAGGTCTAGGTTAGGTGATTCTCATGTGGGCTTTTAGACTACCACATCTTTACAGGTGGTCCTACTCTGTGTTATCTAAACACTACTTCAATCTGTTAACACCCTCAACAAACAAACTCATGCAGGTTGAAGTACTGTTGTGTTGGCTTTATGTACATGTATCCAGTATGTCCCATCTTGTGTTTTGAGTTTGCAGGTCTTGCATCTTTTCTTCTAAACTACAGTTTGGCGGCTTTAATTTTTGGTTTGAATATCTTTGTCACATACATGTACATGTGTTTTTGGACAGTGGAGACTCCTCTGTTGAATGCCCACACACACTTTCCCAAGTTCCCAACTGATCAGAGTTATTGTATATGTTCATTCCTTTTGATATTCATGACCATAATAGTATGGAATAGTTGTCATTGTTCTCTGTACATGTGACATGTACCGGTACATCTGCTTTGTACAGCATACATGTGCATGTAGTTGACTTTACTGTTTTTCATTTGACAAAATTTAGAAAAGGGATGAGTAACAATTTAAAAAAATCTTTGAATTGAAATTCATTATGAACTCTTTGAGTAAACAGTTATTCCAAATGATTTTAGACTCTAACCAGAACTTTTAAAGAACTTCAAAGCTGTTCAAAAAGGCAACATCCTACCTTTGGAGTCCTATGTACTGATACATGTAGCTTATGGTGAATTGGTACATCCTATCCTGGAGGCCAACTGCAAACATTGCTATTCCCGCCAACCATGTTAGAGAACACTGACAAGATTTGATGTGAAACCTTCTAAGTTATATTCTTTGTGTCTTCTAGACCTTTGAATGTAATACTAGTCCAGTACCAGCTTAATCCCTTAACCTTGTAGTTAAGCTCCAATTGTTCCTAAAAATAACCCTTTTGGGATCTGTTACTTTTGTTGCTAGGTACCTTAAAGCCATTGGTGTCACCATGGACACATCAGTTTTATGCTGGAAGTATTTTCATTGTGCATGGCATCTCCATAAACAGTTCTATCATGTTTCATTTGCAAAGAAAGGCATGTCTATTAAATTTGCGTAGTCAAATAAACAAATGTATTGCTAAGTACAGCTCTTCTTGCTGTAGTTGGATGTATGGTTTATGAATTTAATCTACTTTGTGCATGCACAAAAAGGAGTTGAAATGGTCTTTGCAGGAAGCCCTTGTGTGGAATGAAAGCTTGCAGTTTATTTATTAAGGACTCTAGAGTATAGAAAAAGGAAAGCGAGCAGCACATTTACCATGTATTTCACATTTTTTTAATTTGCTGGCCAAGTATTAGGTCCTGGTGTTAGTTTTTGCTGATTAGCATCATTCTGAAATTAAGGAAGATACCCTTGGGCAGGAGAGGGGGAAATGTGGAACCTCTGTGCTAGGACAGCATCTTTTATCAGCTCCATATTGAGGTACATGTATAATGAGATACTCTGAAGCACTTCAAGTGTTTTGTACACAATGCCCAATTCAGCTGTGCTTGCTTGTGTGTCAGTAACTCTACTTGTTATTTCTACGTGGAATGCAGTGTGAAGCTTTTTTGCTGGTCACTGCTGGCATGCACAGATAAACACTTCATTAATCTTTTTCTTCACTTTGAAAAACAAGTTTCCTCTGCTTTGTGAAGTTTTTGAATGCTCGAATTACATGCACCTGAATAAGTGAAGTCAGTACTTGGTCTGCCATTTGGCAAACCTTGATTCCCATAAAGGTTTCACATCAAACCGTTTTTTTTTATTCCTACTGGTATCTTTCAACAGTTTTGTACTTTGTCTGGTGTGTTTGAGATCGGTCTGTTTTCTTTTTTTGTCAGTCTTATTTACAGCTACCTTACCTACTGTAAAAATCTGCTTTGAATTATTGTTAGAAAGTTCTTTCATCAGGTTTTAAAAATTTTCTGACATGAGGCCAGCAAACAAGGATGCCCATCACATTCCGTAATTTGTATTAAGTTTGTACAAAACATCCAAGTCTGCAAATTATGCTTACAATGGTATATTTCAGTAGATTTTATTTATCTCATTTCCTCTGTTGTTTTGTTTTCTATTCGCAGGTTGTCAGGTTCCATGCAAATGTACTTCCCAATTTTCCTCTGTTGTTTTATTTTCTATTTTCAGTTTGTCAGGTTCCATGCAAACCTACTTCCCAATTTTCCTCTGTTGTTTTATTTTCTATTCGCAGGTTGTCAGGTTCCATGCAAACCTACTTCCCAATTTTCCTCTGTTGTTTTGTTTTCTATTCACAGGTTGTCAGGTTCCATGCAAACCTACTCCCCAATTTTCCTCTGTTGTTTTTAT
Organism: Acanthaster planci; assembly: GCF_001949145.1. Next base: position 816,818 of record NW_019091491.1, read on the forward strand.
TTTCTATTCACAGGTTGTCAGGTTTCATGCAAACCTACTTCCCAATTTTCTAGTGATTGTACTGGTATATCTCATCTCCTTTCAACTCAAGCACATCTATACAGAGAGTGAGTGAAGCTTCTTCTGATTACATGTCAGATAACACAAATAAATGTGATGCATTTTCATATCTTATTTATTTAGAACACTACAATTGGCATCCCAGCTTAATTTATGTTAAACTTCCTTTCTGTCTTATCAATGTGCTTAAATATTGTCCGAGAGAACATGAGTAAGCCTTCAGTGTTAAGAAAGTGATATTATCATGACTAACATGTACATACATGTCTGTACTGTACCTAAGGTTCAGGCACAAGGAGTCATCAACCTGCATGATTGATATCTGTACCTTAACAGATGAATATTCCTCTGGGGTCAAGGAATATTTTTCTAATGTGATTCCACAGGAATGATTTATAAATGTATTCATCTGATTTAATGAGTTTTCCTTCTTTGTATTTGTTAAATTTAGAGGCTATAGATGACTTCATATGGATGCAGTCAACTTATTGCAAGCCCACTGCTATAGCCCTGCCTATTTCAATCTTTAGAGGCCTTGTCAAGTAAGTACGTGTAAAGCTAGAGTGCAATGATGCATTGAAACCCTGGAATTCCAATACCATGTGGAGACTAGTTTTATTGTACATATACATGTATGTACCTCTTTGGATGTATGCAACCTCTACTTAAATGTATTATGCCTATTGTCAGACTGATGTGTGGACTTTATTTTCTTATCTTGGCATTTCTTATAGAATTTAGGTTTTCCCTGTCCTTTTTATCATGTACAATGCTTCAGATGCATGTACAGAATACTTACATGTTAGAGGCTGTTTATTTGGTCTATTTTTGTTAATTTGTATATTTATATCTTCTTGAATCAATCAGATATCCACCCTTGGATCAAACCTTTCAACTTCGCTCTCTTGAAGACAGGAACATTTCTTTTCCTATTCTACCAATGGCATTCTTCCTCTTTGCCTATGCTTTGCTGACCCAGCTGGCTATATTGACTAATTTTAAGGTGGGAATCTGTGCACGACTTGCTGTTATACTTAAAGGGTGAGTCACTTCTATTGAAAACTACTGGTTCATGTTTAAAGCTTGGAAGTACTATGTATCAAGTCTGTACACTGGGGAACTAAAAGTGTCATGAGCCAAGATTTACATGCATCTTGTCATTAACCCCAGGCGTATCTTTGTGTGGAAGGAGGGAAAGGGATAGTGATAACTGTGATGAGTAACTGTATGGTTTATAGACTGCATGTGTCCAACAGCAAGAATCAATGAAGGTCACCTATCAAATTAATTTAACTTGTCTTTATTCACTAGCATCAATGTGTATACAAAATATATACTGAGGAAGGTGGCTTTTGTTTACGCAAAAACTGAGAAGGCATGGTCCCTCGTCAGTCTGCTGACACTTCTCGGAAGGAGGCTTAGGAACTAGACTAGAACTGAGAGCTTTGGTAGTGCAGTCAGTTCATTTCCAGAATCGATGTATTGTGGTTTCAATAAGGAGATAAGGGAAGGTCTTTTTTAAAGTTCAATAACGACCAAAGATACTCATGTAGATGCGCAGGTGTATTGTTTCATGGGTATTTTCAGACAGCTTGCTGCTAAACTTATTGCCACGTGTCCTCTCACATCCACTACCCTCCTTACCATGGACAGACTGAGAACAAGTAGGATGCATTTTCACATTTCACATATTTAAACTGGTCTCGCACACATTTAAATGGACTCTTTAGAACTTGCTATGTTGAAACTGTTCCATGTATTGCTGTACTTCCATCTATTAGAACCAAGCCTGATGAGCACCTGTTAAATCCAGCTGGTCCCACTCCATGGTTGATGTATGGTATTATAGCTGGACTGATAGCACTATCAGCGACTACCTGTGGTTCTCTTGGTCTCATATTAGTTCTCATTCTCTACTTCTTCAAGGTATGCCAAGGCAGTTTGGACATTTTTTATTTTAATAGGTATTGTGGCAAACAATATGAAAATAACTTGCCAGCTTCTATATCTAGCACATTAAAGAGTTTGATTGATCATGAAGATTTACATGTACGTACTTGATGTGTCATTTGTCAGGGTTATTCAGCAGTAATCCAAAGATCTATGTGTAATTCATTCAGTTTCTCAAAACATTTTTGTCATTTGTTGTTTTACATGTAGGTTGTCGGTTTGAAGGCCAAGGTGATTCGACTCAGTCACTGTCTCAATATTGTAAGCCAAACATGAGCATTGCTTGTTTTGTCCAATATTTCATTATGAATGCATTTTTCATCATTGAAACCCGAACACCATATTGCTAGGGATCACACCCTAAATACATATACTTTGTGTGTGGCTTCTGCCTCCAGAGCTGTGTATAGAGAGAGTTGTGACATAAGCATAAACATTGCTGGAAACAAACCAGCAGGTGTACATGTATGCACAAATGCACTCAGATAGTTGGTGTACAGGCTCTACTATACGCATAATAAACAGCCAGTTTGTTTCCAAAATTTGAAGTTGGTGCTACGCTCTCAAGGGCAAATAATTTCACATTCGTTTACATCGTAGACGCTAGTGATAAATTTCTCACAGGTGTTCAAGCTGCACAGAAATAATGATCAACATGCCATCTTTTGTTTTCCTTTCTATTTTTGGTGGGTTGAGCAATGACTTTAAAAGAAATCCACACCCAAAGCACAGCACCCCTAAAGCAAATGCTATTTCACAAACTGGAAAAGCAGTCGTTTTGAAAAAGGACCCCTCCACAGCACTGCTAAATACATGTAGTGCCATGTTTAGACCCAATTGATTTTTATGTTTACAAAGAACTATTTTACCAAGTGTGGAAATGAAGAGAAAAGATTTACATTGGCTTCAGAAGGTTGCATACATGTATGTCGGAGTAAAAATGTTATGACATTGTTAAATCTTTTACATGTTTCGGAAGTGTTGAACTGTAAATGACCATAATAGTAAACTCCTGTAATGGATTGAATTTAACTTCATATAGATGTTCTTATAATTGCCGTATCTGTAGGCATGCCAAGTTCTCCCAAAATGGCCATGGGACAGTTAAAATATTGTGAGAAGGTCCAGAAAAGGTAGCTTATGTAGGATTAATAGAGTACCCAAATCCTCAAGCCAGTTATCTGCCTTATGTATTCCTATTTGGTCTTGGCAAGCTTTTTGGCAGAGTCGTTAAAGTGTGCCACACTGGGAAAAATGCCTTACCTAAGACATAAATAATTGCTGGGAAAGAACTAAGTATATTGTAATTTTGATATATGGCATCAGTATAAGACCAATGAAGGTTTTCACATTTTCTATGCATTACTTGTTTCCAGCATGGAACTATCACAGGTGAGGATTTTGAATGCTTAGTTTTGTTCTTTCCTTCCTTTTTTATACAAAGCAGATGCAGATTTACTCATTTTCATACCATTTTTGTTTAAGCATGGTGCTGTCCCTGATACAAATGCCAGTGCCACACCCACAACCAAAGGAGAAGTGGACATGCCTACTGATGCTAAGAATATCTCAGAGACAGATGAAAATCCATCAGCTACTAACAGTGATGAAGTCAAACCATCCAAGCCTGATGATGCTGCCCCTAAACCTAGGGATCTTAGACCGCTAGGACTGGCCAAAGACATGTACAATTTCCATTTTGCTGTCATGTTGCTTCTATGGTGCTTGTGCATGCTGAATGTTCCAGCACTTGTCGTTTGGTTTAAGAATTTAGGGTGAGTACATGTAAATAAAAAGAATGTGTAATGGTAAGAATAATTTCATGAGGTAACAGACAGTCTGCTGTTGATTGTGCCAAATAATTAATAACAATTCTTTGTCTAATACAGCACACAGTTTGTCACTGAATGACATTATACTTTCCATTGAATAGATGTGAACCATCCATATTTGTTTTCTACAGTCCTGAACAGAACCTTTTTTGTGTGCTGTTGCCATTTTACTTTCTCAAACCAGCATAAAATTGTGACACATGACGCAATGTTGTCACTTTTTATTATACTCAAGGCATCAAAAGATGTTCCTGTTTGCTTTACAAGCTGCACTGATCATTTGGCAACATATTTTTATTTTGTTTCTATACATCATATGCCTTTCAGTACCACTAACATGTTGAGACATTTCTTTATCTGTCAGAAGACTGTTTGACATATATTGGTCTTGGCTGGCATTTTGTCTGTTTGAGGAGGTGTGGCCTTAGCTAGTATGTGAACTCATCACATTGAAACATTCTATCAAACGGTGAATTACCAATGGTCACAGATTAATAGAATAAATCATTCAATGATGTGTGATTGATGACATAACAAACAGATGAAGAGGATCTATTTGAATGCTTATATCAACCTGTTAGACCCACCTGTATATGTAGGGCCAGGCAATTTGTTGTTTGCCATTTTATTCATGATCTTAGGCCTGTTTGGAATGAAGTCTAATTAATTTAACAAACAGGTTTACAAGTTTCCCATGTTTTCCCCCACTTTGTGTTTTAGGCATAGTCTTCATCTTTCCCAGGATCCTTCCCTTGTAATATCTGCTATTGTTTGTAGCAGCATGGCAACATTGTTGGATGGTAGATACGCTATGCCAACCAGCAAGTGAGTTGTACAGTTTATTTACACTTCATTTCTAAGGCACAGTTTTGGAACTGTGTCTCACGTATGAGGAATAGCATATCCCTGGATCTGACGCAGATGATGTTTGAAGAGCAAACCTACTGAAGGATTAGTTGATGAGAATATTCAGTGAAAACCCATGCATAATATTATATTCGGATTTAACTGACATGATGCACTAAATTCACTAGATTGAATCATTCAAACTGTTTTTGATGTGGCAGATATCCTTCCAAAAGACAGGTTTACTGACACATCTTTTAAAAGTATTTCCTTTTGAATGATGAAAAACAGACAGAATTATTTCAGTTTGTTTACTGTCAAGCCAGTTACTTGGAGGTTTTCTTGTAAGTTGAGATGACAATCTGTTTTTGATTCGCAATGCTATATTTGTTTCTTAATGGTGGTTGCTTCATTTTTTTGTACACTCATCTTTAAACAGAGGACTTTGCAAGTTGTCTTCCTGGATGTTTCACATCTTCTTGTGGTTGATGGTGCTCTACACACTAGAATCTACCTACCTGTTGTCATACTTCATCGGTTCCATCTTTGTTATCCTGTCACTATTACACATATTTCAGTGACTTCTGACATAAGTTAAGAAATTCATGCTTGGTATATATGTTTTAATAGATTTAAGCATTTGGGTGTAGTGGAATTTGGGAGTAAATCTTGTGCAAAACATCTTCAGTAGTTTTACTGTGAATTGGCACTTCCAAGATTACGTTTAATTTGCAATCAACTTTTCGCAAAAACCAAAGTTATTGATTATTTATGGAAACTTTATGCAATGATTGTACTAAGGTTTAATAACGAGATCTTTGTAATTCTGAAATTCAGCCATATTTAATGGATATGTCAACTACAAATCTCTGCTTCAAAATGATGTGGCTTGGATTCCTCTGTATTGTGATTGATTTATTCTTTTGAATATGCGCTAAGGAAATATTTTGTAAATTAGAAAACGATTTTTGGATAACTTTAAAGAAGTTTAAGTATTTTGTAATTTTTAGTATGCAGTAGTAGCTTTTAACAGTTTTACAACATTTTTAGTGTTATTGTTGCTATGTACCGGCAGTCACTTTTATGTGAAAATTTTAACCTTTTACATGCCACTGTAATTCTCAGTTTCTGATGAGAAAAAAGTATGGAATTGTCATATTTGAGGAGAAATTGTAAATTACTTCATTCCATTAAAATGGACTGGTATTTTCTTGGCTGGTACAATCTTTACTAATAGCAATAAGCTAATGGCTTACAGCTGGTACTAATTAACCAAAACAATACTACATTTACATGCCTGGGACTATATAAAATTAATCCACTACACAAACACTTGAATCATAAAACACAGGTGTTAGATTTTGTGTGAATTACAGTGATTGCCATGTAGCCAAGCAGACATACTGATGAGAGTACGTGTAAGTGAAAGACAAATTCCAGCTTGGTGTGCTTGATGAATTGTTTACTGGATTCTGTATTCATTAAAGACAATGTTACGCTGCCTAGCAATGAGGCTGATGCAATTTGCATGCTTGGAATGCCTAAAAGACTTGGTGTATTCACTAATACAGGAGTCATGCAGCCTGGCAGTGACAGTTAAAGAGCAAATCTCATTGTCTATAGTTTGCACGCTCTGGCTGCCCATAAATAATGGACTTGGTGCTTTCATTAAAATAGGAGCTACATGTATGTAGCCCAGCAATTAGTACAGAGCAAATTTCACTGACTACAGCTTGTATGCTTGGACATCCTAATGGAATGAGTGTATTCATTACAGTGGAACACTGTTACAACAAGGTCCTTTGGACTTTACAAATAATCTATTTATAACAGTTACCTTATATTATCAGTCATGGAAAACAAAGAAACACAAAGAAACTATCCTTGTTGTAAACGTGACTTTGTAAACAATGCGCTTCTTTGTGTGTTTGACTGCATAATAAGATGGTGCTTTACAGCCTTGTAGTCAGTCTTAGTAAGGACAAATTTCCTAGTCTACAGTTTGCATGCTTTGGTTGTGTATCTGCTGTGTCTGATAACTTTAAGAGGATGTGTTTTACTTTAACACTGGCGGTCCTTTGGTGGGAACTCGCTGTGTGCACGAACAGATTCATGCACATTTGAAGCACAATGCACTGAACACACAAAATCCATTTCTGTCTTGAATGTACAGTCTTTGCATTCCTAGTTGCCAAAACTTCCAACCAGCCTGTCTCTCCAGTATGACTAGTGAACATACTCTTTAACTTGGGGTGGATAGGCATGGAGCTGTAAAACGAACTTGGTGCATACATGTACATTCAATAAACATCCGATGTACATATATTTAGCCTAGCAGTGAGAGTTTAAAAGGGGTAGAATAATTTCATTGCCTACAGTTTGCATATTTGTATTGCCCAATGGACTTACACGTGCTTTAAAGGGGGCACTGTGCTTCTCTGCAATGAGACTAAGACATGGGCAGATTCTACATGTACATTACTCTACCAGGGGAAAATAGGGTTTTACAATGTACATGTAGGTAGCTTCCTTCATAGCAGGTTCGTTCAGTGCAAAAGAACTAAAAGTCCGGACAAAATGTTTCACCTGCAGTGGCCCATGAGAGTTCATGCAACATGTGCCTGCTGGGAAGTTTTGTTACTTGTAGTTACCTCCATGGTGGAAATAGTTGGAATCATGATTTGTAAGGCGATGAATGCTATGTGCATGTGCACTCAAAGGTATTTTGTCATTCTGTACTTGAGTACTGCAAGATTTTTGTGAAGGATTTGAGGTACATTTCATTAATTTACAACTTGGCTGTCGGTCATTCACTTGTTAAATGATTGATCAATTTGGCCTGGAAATTCTCATAAGAAAACGTTCTATGAATTGCAACCATACCTTTAAATGTATTTATGGCATTAACTTGCTACTACTCCAGAACAAGAACTAGAACAACCTGCATATCACAAGAATCTATTCACTTTCCATTTTGTTGCAATTTATTTTAATATTTAGCTTAAAAAAGTATAAACATTTCATTTTTCTCTTTAATATTTCATTTACATTGGATAATTGACCAATTATAAAAACACAGTATTGATTATAATGTTTGAATGATTTAAAAACAATCAGCCATGTCCAATCTCAGAAGTCATGTTCATTGAGGCCTTACTATGTCAATTCATAAAACAAAGGTTTCAAATCTCAGTATGCATACAATGTATTTACAAGCTGCAGTTAGAAGGGCTGGTTAATACAATGTATTCATGAACATGACATCAAACTCATTGTTGCTTCAATTGTGGAATGCCAAGTATAAACAGAGAACAACATAATAATTTGCTTACAAGTGCATTGATGCTATAGTAACTTCACCTGGTACCTGAATTTTTTTCGCCAAAGTGACCTCATGCATATTGAGACTTCCACCTTTGGTCAAAAATTTAATATTAAAAAACACTCGGAGCGAGTGTGACCAGTATGTACAAGTACAGAGGGCCTGCGTGGAGTGCCCTTACAGAGAACACTTATTTACATGCAGATTTAATGATGATAAAAGCACAAAAGGTTTACTTGAGCCTATCCCAGAGGAAGAAAGAAATGCCCTCTAATGTGACGTCATACACAGGTCTTTTTAGACACAAGGTCGTGTATGGTGAACAGAACCCAACAGTTAACAAAGACAAATACAAAATCGACATACATGTACTTTCATACACCTTATAGTACATACACATCTTTAATAAAGACAATTGGAGATGTTAACATACTCAGCATGGCACACAATAGTCCTTTTCTGCTCTTTACATCATGTTGAACATGTGCACTTAATAAACATGATGCAACCAAAAAAGGAGTTTTTAGTCTCCCTCCAGAGTGGTACACGATGGGTATGCACTTGCGTATTCAAGAACACTGCCTTATTCTTTATCTTGATGGAAATCTCATCAAGCAATCAGCGGCGAGAAACAAAATTAGTATAAAATAAGCTTTTCACATATGGACCCAAAACTTTCCTTTTTAGTGGATCCAATTATTATACCAAACATGCCAAATACGTTTACATACACTTGTGTAAAATGCCATATAAATTTCATTGATCTTATGTTGGCCAAATGATTTCATTTGAGAAACTGAAACCACTACACCTGGGCAGTGATGAAACAATGAGATTGGGGTATGGCTATATGGTAAATATTAATCTTTGTCATACCACCTGCCAAAGATACTTGCTGTAAGAAGAAAGCCATGGGTTCCATTTTCACTCCAGATATGATTAAAAGGGAAGTTTGTTTCCCAGTCATTACGGATCACTGCCAAACGAATATCTGACGTCAAGACCGATGGGAAAAGAAAAGTGTTCTGGTTAAATCCAGTGATGGTCAAACTGAAACTTTCAAATCGAGTGTTAGATTGAACAGTTTCTGCCCCACAACTTGATGGAATGTTAAACTTGCATTTGACCAGTGCACACGTCTGGACATAATATTGACCATTGTGTTTGTGGAGACCATTGAAAACACCCAATGCAAACATTTCTTTGCCAAAAGAGGTTGAGGAAAAGGTGTAATTCAGATGACAACAAAGGGAGCCATTACACACAGATAAACTCTTAGTAATCTCAGTTAGGAGGACAAATGTGTAAGGGTCATGATTCATCATTGAAGAAAATGACTTCATGGTGGATGTGGTGACTGATTTGAATTGGACTGAGAAATCATAAGGTTTTGAGACTTCACTTGATAATTGAGCACTACTTTTTAGGATCCTTCTGATGATGGGAGATACTGTCTGAAATTCCTCTGGAGTAAGATTTCTGACTTGGTTGGTGAGAACTTTAAAAGTTTTACTGTTCATCTTTGGTGTTCTTGTTGAGTGTACTGGCAACTTCCCAATTAAGAGTGTACCTTTAAAGTCAGCCATGTCATGGTGGTACATAATGGCACCCTTTGTACCGGCATACAATCCTCCACCTGTCATCAAGGCAATAGGCAGTTGTATGTTTGCAGCCAGCAGATTGACATTAAATCTAATAGCCCATGCTTCTTGATACTCTACAGCACTAAGCAGTGGAAGTTCATTCATCCAGGCTGTTGGGAAAATCATGTTTGTCACTCCAAGACTATCAAGGAGAGACTCAGCAGGATTTTTGAATAACATATCAAAACAGGTAAAGAGACCAAAGACTCCAAAGTCAGTTTTGAAGACTGCCAAGTTGTCTAGGCCCTTGCCTGGTTGGAACATGAGTAACTCTTCTCCATAGAGGTGTTCCTTATTGTATTTAGCGAGAAGTTGTCCATCGGCACTGAAGGCGACATCAGTGTTGTACCTATACATGCCACAAGTAGGGCAGTCCGGGTCTTCCTGACTTTTTGTACAAGGCATCATCGTTGCCATGTTAGCAACAATAATAATGGAATGCTTACGAGCAAGGCAGCTGAGCCGATGTAAAATGGGTGAGTTCTTGAATTGTGTTTGAATGCAAGGGTTAACAAGGGTCTTGTAAGGGTTTGGAACATACTCCAGGAAGGGAATGATGGATTGATGTGACAACTGGAAACCAGTGATTCCGTACTCGGGAAAAACAATCACTGAGGCTCCCTGAAAAGATAGAAGTAATAATGACACAGTGTAATTAGAACTAATTATATACACATACATGTACATGTAATCATGCATGTAAATATGACCAACAGAATTAGAGAGATCAACAGTGAAGGAATACATGTACATGTATGTAACAATTACATGATGCTTGCTTGACTAGATTTTAAGACTTGTGTAACAAACAGAGAAATGAAGCCCTGAGGAATAGGGGTGGGGTCTGGGTGATGGGTCCCTACCACTATTTCTCCCATCTTGTATGCCTCCCAAGTGTTCCTTTTGGGTGTTGACGGTTTTACCATGCTTACCTTGGAAGAAGCAGTTTGTACTTGTATTTCATAGACATCAACATTTGTATTCATTAGTGCCAATGCTTCTTGATGTGTGATGTTTGGCAGGAACCAGTTACGAACAGCATGTTGATACACTGCAGCAGTGAAGGTAGATGAACCACTCTGCTTGTGTGATGTCACTCCATCACCATAGAAACCATCAGCAGTACAGATTCCAATCGCTACGATGATCAAAGCTATTGCATACTTCCCCATGGCTGAAAAAAGGTGAAAGATTAATAAACAAATTGGCTTTACCTAGCATGGCATTTGTTGCTCAAGGACCTTCACATAGTAAAATCTCAGAGTCATGTGATTACTTTAGAGTACCAAAGTGTGACGACATTTTGAACCAGTAAATGCTGTATAGACGAATGGAGTACACACACACACCGGTTCTTACCCTAATGCATTTTACACAAAAGATGGTGTGTGTGACGTAGTAAACTTTAGTACTCTATAAAGTAGGACTACGTAAATGTATGACTCTAACCCCCAACTTCCAACAATTACAGCATTGTGCAAGACATGCATCATTCAGAATGTCACAAGCCATTCATTTTAGACTTGTGCTTAGGTAGTTTTGTCCCAATTTATCCGCTGACTTTGTCCAGAGTCTATACTTGCAGCAGGCCAATTGTATTAACCCTAACCCAAATATCAAATCATGTTGAAATCAGAGGACTGATGAGGACTAGTACATGTAAGGTTAAAGAACCAACTGATGACAAACAAAAACTAGGGAAACATTTAAAAAAGCATTTTGTATTGCTCTCTTCTATCAGAAAAAAAAATGGGACCAGCCAGGGACCAGTGGCTAAGCCAGCTAGGGTGCCCCCCTAAACTTACAGCTGTACTACTAGTTCTGGCCAAACATCACTGTATACCCTTCACCTCTCTGCTTTGAGGTAAACATTTTACTACCCCCTTCCCCCCTTTCTTTGGCCAACATAACCAGTATGGAGAATACACGTATTCGACCTGTCACAACAAAACGAACATGATAAAGTCACATCCCGCTCTTTCAAAACCGTTATTTTTGGGATTTTGCTATATTTGAAAGAGTAACCCTTGTCCTATTTAATTCCCAACATTTTGCAGGATCATATATAAAAATGTCATTTCTCAGCAATTTTGACGAGAGCATTGTCTGTACCTGGTTACCTTATACATGTTCATGTACTTTACCGTATGTATACCACTGGAAAGCTCTCTTCCAGCTAAATTCAACTAGCTCAGAGTTTGAAAATTCTGACCTTCAGCTCATTTTGTGGTGAGGGTCACGTACATTCAACTACATACTCTCAGGGATATCTTGGAAAAGGGCCACTGATGATTGGGGTTAAAGGGAAATCATTTTACAAGCAGTGATGCTTTCAATACTTTTGGAAGTCACAAAAGTTGTCCCTGCTTCCCTCGAATCTGATGCTGCATGCCCTTTCACGTTTTAAGTATCCCCATGCCATGACGATGATTGTAGTTGGCAAAGAATGTTGCTGTGTTGCGCGAAGTTGGGCGTGTTTGTACATGCATGTGCCAACCCTGAGTAATACTGGCCGTGGTCATGACATTTTGTAATTTGCAAATTTCCAGTTGTCATGAGCAATTTTGGGCTTGAGTTACCCAAGTCATATCTGTGACATAGTGCACCAGCAGCATTACTAGGCATAACTACATTTACATGTAGCTACATGTAGGCTAACATTTTGTCTTCTTGTTAGTGTTTTCTCCCATCCCAACTACAGCTCAGACTGTGACCGATGTCCAGTGTTCAGTGAATACATCTTGAAATAGTTCACGGTACCCGCTGCTTCATCTGACTCAGACCGGCCAGCCGACCCCAGCAAGCTCGGTGGTCGAGTGGTTAAGACGTCTGCACTAGTAAGCAGGAGGTCCTGGGTTCGAGTCCCACCCGAGTAAGCTTATGAGGTTTTTTGCAAGCTCTCGGACAAGCACTGAGCATACAGTGTTTATTAATATATACGTTGGGTAAGGGCAAGGCCCGTTATATAAATTAACATCTCCCCCACGCAAAAATACATCTTGAAAAAAAATACATCTTGAAAAAATAAGAAATGAAGACGTCGTCAAACCTAGGCTAGGTGTCATGATTGTCATTAATTGCACACCCCAAACTACAGCATGTACATGTATCACGTCTGTCCCATTGACCCAACTGTAGTGCTGTAGCATTAGGCCCTCGTTGGGCTGGCCCAACTGGTGGCCAATCTCTTGTCTCCAAATTTATGAAGTTCATTCCTGATATAATTCATCTAAAATATGACACTTAATGATGTTAATCTGTATAAAAACGTTTTTCTAAAAGCACATGTCACGTGTAAACAACAGCATATGCACACACCAAACTTGTGTTGTCTGAGCTAGTAGTAAGCTAGGCTGCAGTATACAACTGGTATAGGCCTAGCCCCACAAATAGGGCTGTAGTGGCTGTTTTTTACAATCTTTCTCTTAACTGTCGCCAGATAAGAGACGGATTGTAAAAGAGAGCCACTACAGCCCTATCAATTTAAAGTATCATGTATAACATGAATGAAGGTATAGCCTAGTCAGACAGTCGCCAGGTCCCTATATCATGCCCCAATTTTGCCACCAACATGTAGGCCCACACCTATTGTAAAGTCTGCTTGGTTTTCACCATAAGTGGCAAAATAAGGGACAAGGCGACCAGAAGACTAGGGACATGCATTGTACGGCCGTACGTGTACATGTACTGTACATGTACACCAGTCTCAGAACCTGGACAGCGCGTCAGCCGTCGTGTAATGCAGATGGGCTCCCAAGCAACGTGGGCTAGGATGCATGACAAGCGTCAAGCATGACAGGCTGACAGGTGGGCTTAGTTCTAGGCAAATTGTACAACCTCAGGAAAATAACCTATTACATGTAGTTACCTCCAAAATGACTTTTCAAACAGATCTTATATCGTAGCTCCTGGGTCTGAACTTTATCATATCATATATCATATCAAATCAGCAGCAAGCGCTATCAATTATTTCGTTAGAGGGCGCTGTTACAACACAGCCGGCCGGCCGCGCTGGAGATCGAGAAGCGAGACTCCAACTGAAGTTAGTTCCTCGTTCCTATCCTCGTCTGACGTTCGACATCCAACGTTGAGCAAGTAACTGTTCCATATTCGAACGTTGAATAAGTAACAGTATGACATTCAAGGTGCACACGCCTAAGAATAATATGTGCGCCAAAGGAACAAAAAAGAAACACACCGCAAACGTCCACTTCCATTCACATGTACGCAAATTACATTGTACGTGCCTTTTCACAATAATGTAAACAAACAACTCTCTCCCTCAAAGTGAACCTTGGGCGTAGGGTTCTTTGGGGCCAACGGGTAACCGGTCAAAGAAGCCTGAGATGTAGGCGATTGCATGTTTTGTTTTGGCACTGTAAATATTAGAAGAGAAATACAGGTCAATGTTATGTTCTCCCTGTTTTCACCGAAATCAGTCAGACGCCCCAGCCATCAACGTTCTTTTTTGGGTGCCTTTCTTTACACTTTAGGGACCCCTTTGCCTGCATTGCAACCGGGCAAAGGCAGTTTTCCACGGTCAAAAGGGCTTTGAAGAAAGTCGTGTCTCTTCGCTGGACTTCTTCGCTTGCAAACCAGAGTGGACAAGTGAATGCCTAACACTACACTGAGTTTCTCAAACCAAAATGAAATACCCGAACCCCATGCCCCGCCTGGAGATTACATTGAATGTGATGTTGTAGCGTTTTCCCCCCTTGTAAAATTAAGAACACTTGCATCTTCAGTAGATCCCATTTTTCCCAGTAGTAGATTAAGAGCCTTTAACTTTTGACCCTGTAATGTCAAGCCTCCTAATTGATTTAAGAGCACTCCTACACAAGGACCCATTTTTATTGCTTTGGCCTTCTTACCACATTTCTCTGGCAGACTTCTGGTCTAGGATTTATTACTTTATGATTAGATTTTAGTTAGGTTTACCCTTGTTCTTCCGGCCTATGTTTTCAACCCTATTTTTACCACTTGGTCATTTTTAGCCAGTCTCATCACAACCACTCTCCGAAGCAACATCTCTACGTGCAGAACTCCCACTCTCTCTTGTACAAGCTGTAAAATAGTTTAGAATAAAAGTTCCTTTCTCAAAAGTTAGTACATGTTGTCAACATTGTTCCTTTTTATACAACACTACTAAAATGTCATTGGTCTCTTCAATCGGGAGAGACTCCTTCCAACCCGGGGCGTGGGGTTCTTCGGCGTCAAAGAAGCCCTGAAATGAAGGCGCAGGGTTTTTACCCCAGTGGAATTATAAAAGCGAAATTAGAGGGTAATTATAAATAAACTTCCTGTTTTCATCGAACTGCTTTCCGAAATAGAAGAAATACACGTCAATCTTACGTTCAGCTCTAAAGTTCTTTTGATGAAAGTGTTTCCCTGGACTGAAGCGACCCCGTCGCCTACATTTCAACCATGGCAATTGCGGATTTCGACTGTGAAAAAGGGTCTGATAAACGTTTTGTCGCGTAGGGGGATTTCTTAGTATGGAAACCCAAATGGAGAAAAGAATGAAGTACAGCAAACATTTCTAAAATCGATATAAAATAGCTCAACCCCATGCCCCGCCCAGAGATTACAATGAATGTGATTTCATTGGTCTCCTCAATCGGGAGAGACTTCTGCCAACACGGGGCGTGGGGTTCTTCGGGGTCAAACAATCCCTGAAATGAAGGACTTGTCGTTTAATAGGTAGAACTAGAGGTTAATACTAAAAACGTCCTTTTTTCATGAAACTATTTCACAGAATCGAAAATACACCAATCCCACTACTGAGTATACTTTTTTTTTTTTACTGTGCTTATGTGCACATTAGTGACCCCGTTGCGTCCATTTCAACCAGGGCAAACTTAAGGCAGATATTCCCGTAGTGAAAACAGCTGTGACGAAAGTCTTGTCTCGTCGGTAGACTTCTCCGCTTGGAAACTACAGTGGAAAAATGAATGCCTCACACTAGACTTTTCTGCCATCGAAATAAAACACTTCATCCCGTGTTAGATGTGGAAACTGTGGTTCATATGGAGGGTTGGTTTATAAAGGCAATCCGGATGAGGTGGGGTTTGAAACGGTATTTGCGGCTTGTATTACTGGCCACACGTGCACTGGAGCATGAAGGTGTTGGATCCTGTGGTGGATCAGAGATGCCAAAGGGGGCGGGGGCATTGTGGCGAAGTTCGGGCAGAGAAGACCCGAACAGAAGTTGAGAGCTGGACGTGGGATTGATGTGTATTATTTCGGTTTGGGGAAGTAGTTCAATGAAAACGGGAAGTTTGTATTAATGACATCTATTTTCGCTCTCATAAAGTAGTAGAGAAGTGACAGTTCCGGACCACACGCCCTTTTCACCGTTTTCAACAAAAACCCCTGGGTACCTATACGGCCCAAAAATCTCAGGGAATTCCCTAAAAATCTTAAATTCAAGATTTCAGCAAAAATCCCTGGGTACCTCATCGACCCCCCTAAAATCTGGCTCTAAATATTTTACATTTTGAGCCAAAATCTCTTTCACCCACCACACGCCCTTTTGACCCCGGCGCCGCTCGTTCTCACTGCGTTCGTAGCTCGCTCGTTCCACTCGCTCGTTTGCTCGCTGACTAAACAACTCGTGACTAGCGCCGGGGATTTCCACTTCACTGACCTTGAACTTTTGNTACCGGCACTGGATTAGACGCGCGACGGCAATTTATTACGATCGTAGAATCTTTAATTAATTCGGGTCCCGATTTGGAACAGTCGATTGACCAATATCAAGATTCGCTACAGTAGGCAAAAACGCCTTTAAACTTCGTAGTTGCCCCAGGTTTGTACCTGGTACCCTCGGATATGGACTTACGCATCGGTACGTTTGAGGGCTACAACAATAATTTACAAGTCGCGACTGAGGATATGAAGACTGGATACGTACCGAGTTTAAATAACGGAGCGAGCGAGTGGAGCGAGCGAGCTACGAGCGCAGCGAGAACGAGTACTAATGAAGAAGCGATTCAACCAGAAGTGTTACCAAAGCCAATTGTAAATCCAGTTTTAAGTAAGCCTTTAGACGCCCACAATGAAGAGAAACTATCCTTAACCATTGGTGCCGTTGCAGTGGGTGTCGTCGGGTTTATATTGTATAAAATTTTAACTTAAACGTTTTGATGCAAGGCATAAAAAAATTCATCCCAAATTTGGGATGAATTTTTATCTTATTTTAAAATCTATTTTTACCCATTCTTTTGCACGTATGTCAAAAGCAGAACACCCGCGCCCACGAACAAGGTCCAAACGTGTTCTGCCACCCATCCGACAGCTTTACTCGCCACGTTAAAAATCCAACTCAAAATGCTACCGATGATCCCAGGCAAAGCTCCTAAGGCACTCAACCCGAGTTTCTTTAATACGTTGGCTAAATTTTGTAATTGACGTTTGATCCAATCGGTAATTCCTGGTTTGGAGGGAGGAGCTGGCGTTGGTTTAGGTGCGGGTTCAGGCGTTGGTTTGATCGCTCCGCCAGTTCCAACAGCTCTAACGCTAGCTACGATACTACTAACGATGGTACTTACCGCTAAACTAAAAGCCGTTAAAATGCTTACGATCGTGACGCCTTGCTCTCTAAATATCGTTCGAATCTTATCACCCAGGGTGTCATCCGAATGTAAAGCGTAATTAATTAAATCTTTAACTCGCGATATTTGGCTTTTGAGTTGACCGTTTAATATGTCTCTTTGAGCTTGTAGTCCTTCGAGTTGATCGTTTAATTCACGTAAATGACCCGAATCTTCAGAAGTCTCGAGTCTACTTATTTCTTCTTGAATTTCAGTAATTTTAGCTTCGTTTAATCGTATCTGTCCTCTAATCGTTCGCAATTGTTTGTCTAATCCTAAGAGCTCTCTATAGTTTAATCCTTCTGTTTGAACGTTTGTATCTTGGGTGAGCTCTTCTACGATGTCACTAACTTGGTCGGCTGTTTTGGGAAGCTCTTCCATTGGAATGATCTCGGGTTGAATGGATTTTAACTTTGTTTGTGCTTTTTGCACCGATCTTCCATAATTTTTAAATCCTAATTTGTATCTTATAAATTCTTGCGCCGACATTGTGTCTTCATCTCTTTTTCCGTATTTGTCTTTGACGATTTTATAACCAGCATCTTTGGCGTTTTGCACGATTGTTTTAAGACCAACGAGTGTTTCTGGGTTTCCTTTGGCGGTTAATAATACATCGCCGTATTTTTCTTCACGTTTGTAAAATAAACCAGTATTTCTGCGGTAATCAAACATTTCATAGTGGAGTTTTGGCGGTACGTCTGTTCTTCCGGCTTTTTTAAAATATCGGTAAAAGGTATCTACAGTTGGATTAGTCA